>VNJZ01000685.1:0-24608 GCA_008042795.1 Drosophila asahinai | reverse complement strand
GTCAATGGATACTCACAGTCCAGTTGGCGGGAGTGGCCACCACCTTGAGGCGATCGGTCAGCTGCAGCGAGTCGATGGTCCTCAGGATCTCACTGTAGGGTTTCAGGAGTAGGTTAGCAAGGAGAACATAGATAAATCGAAAGAGAGACACTCACTCGACGTTGCGGCCCGTGGACATGGGGTAGAACATGGAGAGGCGCACCTTGTGGTCGGGGCTGATGATGAACAGCGCCCGGATGGTCTTGCCCACCTCGGGGTCGCGCTTCTGCTCCTCGTCGAGCATGCCCAGGCTGACGGCCAGGTCCCTGGTGGGGTCGGCGATGATCGGGTAGGGGAACTCGCCGGGAATGTCCAGGCAGTAGCTCTTGATGTCGTTCACCCAGTCGACGTGCGAGTTGAGGGCGTCCACGGAGTGCGCCAGGCACTTGGTGTTCCGCTTGGCGAACTCCGGCTGGTGGACCGCGATCCGGCCCAGCTCGGTGGTGCACACGGGCGTGAAGTCGGCGGGGTGCGAGAAGAGCACCACCCACCTGCGGATCGGAAGGAGGGGATCGGATGAGCCTAGAGCCCTAAAAGGGTGCAATGGGGTCTACTCACTGGTTGCCCTGCCACTCGTGGAAGCTGATGGGCCCCTTGGTGGTGTCGGCCTTGAAGTTAGGTACAGTCTGTCCCAAACGCATCTTGGTGGATCTCTAGATTGATACTTGGATATATCACTGGCTTTTCTTAGCTGGCTGTTAGCTGGCTGTGGTTGGCTCGCTCACTTGTTGCTTTCTGAATACTGACTGAGCGAGGCGCTGGCTTTTATACCCGCCCGGATCGGGCCTCAGAGAGGGAGCAGCAGAGACGGCAACGAGCGCCGCCTTATCGCGCGTGTGTATAATGTAGTCTGTATGTACGAGTGTGGCGTGTAGAGGGGCTAGATTAATAAATAATTCCAGGCAGCAGCTAGAGGGGAGCTAGTGTAGCGAGGGGGATAGGGGAACCTCGGACAAGGTTCCCATATCTGTTTTGTTTATAGTAGAACCTGATTGAGGCCATTTTTGTGTTTCTAAGCAGGTGGCCTCGCCCAACTCTGGACTTTGTGATGAAATAATTCTTGAAGGTTTGCCTGAAAAATGTACAGTTCTGCCTCTTAGCTTTTTGCATTGAAATTCCTTCAAATTGGACAGTTCCTGTGGGAGTTATCCCCCAAACAGGTGCTCCAACAGCTGATCACTTCCCGGCTGATGTATCAGCCTCGGCTAAACCCGAAGCAGACATAAACAGAGAGCCAGAGAGCACTGGACTCCAAACTGGTATTGGTAATTCTGGTTTAATATCCCACACAGGCAAGGCAACATTTACACCGACGTAGAAAGAACGAGCACGAGAGAGCGGCGCACAGAGTAATGGTGTTGGTGAGTGCTTGCTATCCACGCACACTGCCATAGATCGGCCGCCTCTCCCGTACACGTACACGAAACGAGCCTCCGATTGGAGAGCAGAGCGACTGAATTAGTGAGTCTGTGTGGGTGCGTCGCTCGGGAATTCGCACACTACGGAAGATTGGCTCTCAGGGGAAGACACAGATGGGTGCAGTGGGTTTCGGTCGTCGGTTGGGCAGAGCATTCAATCAGAAGTTGGAAGACTGTCTGCAGGAAAGGAACCTAAAACTAACTTGCAATTCATTTATCATAATTAAATGCCAAATAATAATAATAAATATATACAGCTGTAATGTGAAATGTTTGTGAAGGTTGTTTGAAGGGGACTTCTAGTCACACCTAATACTAAGAGTTTCCCAGTATTGTTAAACATGTGCTAGGAGTACAGTTGAGGCATTTGATGAACAATTTTCAGTGCATTCAAAGTGAAACCCAAAACGCAGAAAGATCCGAGTTTATTATTCACAGTTTGTGGTAATTTTCCATTCCCCGCTTATCGTTTCCTGTGTTGTTTGTCAACAACAAAGCAAGCAGGATGGAAGATTGTTTTGGTGCGGGGGACAGTGACAGGAGAGGGAAAGGCCATGCGCAAGCAATATGAGAGAGTGAGAGTGGAGAATCATAGAGCGAGAAATAAAAAGTGATCAAACATACAAATGCAGAGCGAATCGGGTTTTGTGATCGATAGACATATTGATCCGAAATGCAATCGAAAATTGGAAATGTTAGGCGCAATTTTCAAAATGAGCTCGCATTTTTAGTAGGTAACGAATGCAGGCGAATTAATACCTTTAATGTTATCAATTGTAGAAAAAAACATGTAAGACATTATAAAGTATTAAGTCAGTAAATATATTTTTATAAAAATGCATAACAAATCGAATAAAAGTTATTATCTGAAATATGGAGAGGTATACTCGTACAATTGAATATGTTTATGTTCTAGTACAAATTGTAAAGTATTTTAGTTAATAAGCACAATGTTTCTAAAACAAAGCTTATTTGCTAAAAATGTTATACCCAAGCGGTAAATGTTATACCACAAAAGAGAGTAAATTAAGTTTATATATGTATACAAACATATGTATATTTTTATTTATTTCAGAAGGTCTTGCAAACTAGGCACTATATAAATTAGCTTAGGACTTAATTTTATAAATTCAAGTATGACAAAATAATGATCTGTAGTAGATGGGGATGACTACTTGTTCAGTCTTCTTCTGGCCAAGATCTGGTAGATGCCCAGGCCGGCGGACAGGGTTCCGATGGCTCCCATTTGGAGGGTTGTTAGCTTTCCGCCCCACAGGTAGCCCCTGGGCAAGGAACCGACGGCTTAGACGAGATCGAGGGAGATGCGAGCGACGGACACCACATCCTGGCAGTTCAGTGTGCTCCGATGCAGTGAGAATCTCCGCAGGGTCCGCACGAGGTTCAGGTACGCAGAGAGCACGCAGAATATGGAGTTGGCGTAGGTCCAGGCATCCTTACGTCTCAGATCTAGGACCTTGTGCTCAGCCAGCCAGCAGACCGTCTCTATGGGATAGAACAGCAGGTCCACCATGTTGGACATCACCCCCAGGGCGGCCGTGATGCGGTCTGGCTCGCCTTCGCCCAGTCCGTACTCCAGGCTGTACTGGATCACTGGCAGGTCATCGATCAACCGGAGAGTAGCCCTCGCTCCCGAGATCTTCGAGCTGACGGTGGCGCACCGCTGGGCGAGATCCGGATTCCGGCTGGCCTGGTAGCCAGCCACCAACTTGGCACTGCAGCAAAGGGCTTCCATCAGGGTGTCCCGGCCGCCGTAGGAGTCGATGAGACCGCAGATCTCATTAATAAACTGGATATTCCTGCCCATAATTTCTGGGGCTTAGTAGCGCTTTTTGGGAGGCTGAAACTTTAACTTTAACTCATACGTGAGAGAAGAGGCGTTTATATAGAGTCCAGCGCCAGGGCCTTAGTCGATAACAGTGCAGTTCAGGCAGGCTATCGTCTATCGATCTTACCCGATTCGCTCTCCTGAGTCCACTGCCGCCCTCCCTCTCTGGCACCATCACAATGTACTTGCGCGAGGGGCTCTCCCTCTTGCTCTCCACCGCACCAAAACAATCTACCATCCCGCTTGACTACAAATTCCATATTGTTGTTGACAAACAGCCTAGAAACCGATGGAAAATTACCACAAACTGTGTATAATAAACTCGGATCTTTCTGCGTTTTGGGTTTCACTTTGAATGCACTGAAAATTGTTCATCAAATGCATCAACTGTACTCCTAGCACATGTAAAAAGTACTGGGGAACTGTTAGCATTGGGTGTCACTGGAAGTCCCCTTCAAACAACCTTCACAAACGTTTCACATTACAGCTGTATATATTTATTATTATTATTTGGCATTTAATTATGATAAATTAATTGCAAGTTAGTTTTAGGTTCCTTTTCTGCAGACTGTCTTCCAACTTCTGATTGAATGCTCTGCCCAACCGACGACCGAAACCCACTGCCCCCATCTGTGTCTTCCCCTGAGAGCCAATCTTCCGTAGTGTGCGAATTCCCGAGCGAAGCACCCACACAGACTCACTAATTCAGTCGCTCTGCTCTCCAATCGGAGGCTCGTTTCGTGTACGTGTACGGGAGAGGCGGCCGATCTATGGCAGTGTGCGTGCATAGCGAGCACTCACCAACACCATCGCACTGGACGGCGCTCTCTCGTGCTCGTACTTTCTACGTCGGTGTAAATGTTGCCTTGTCTGTGTGGGATATTCAGCCAGAATTACCAATACCAGTTTGGAGTCAAGTGCTCTCTGGCTCTCTGTTTATGTCTGCTTCGGGTTTAGCCGAGGCTGATACATCAGCCGGGAAGTGATCAGCTGTTGGAGCACCTGTTTGGGGGACAACTCCCACAGGAACTGTCCAATTTGAAGGAATTTCAATGCAATAAGCTAAGAGGCAGAACTGTACATTTTTCAGGCAAACCTTCTAGAAGCATTTCATCACAAAGTCCAGAGTTGGGCGAGGCCACCTGCTTAGAAACACAAAAATGGCCTCAATCAGGTTCTACTATAAACAAAACAAATATGGGAACCTTGTCCGAGGTTTCCCTATCCCCCTCGCTACACTAGCTCCCCTCTAGCTGCTGCCTGGAATTATTTATTAATCTAGGCACTCTACACGCCACACTCGTACATACAGACTACATTATACACACGCGCGATAAGGCGGCGCTCGTTGCCGTCTCTGCTGCTCCCTCTCTGAGGCCCGATCCGGGCGGGTATAAAAGCCAGCGCCTCGCTCAGTCAGTATTCAGAAAGCAACAAGTGAGCGAGCCAACCACAGCCAGCTAACAGCCAGCTAAGAAAAGCCAGTGATATATCCAAGTATCAATCTAGAGATCCACCAAGATGCGTTTGGGACAGACTGTACCTAACTTCAAGGCCGACACCACCAAGGGGCCCATCAGCTTCCACGAGTGGCAGGGCAACCAGTGAGTAGACCCCATTGCACCCTTTTAGGGCTCTAGGCTCATCCGATCCCCTCCTTCCGATCCGCAGGTGGGTGGTGCTCTTCTCGCACCCCGCCGACTTCACGCCCGTGTGCACCACCGAGCTGGGCCGGATCGCGGTCCACCAGCCGGAGTTCGCCAAGCGGAACACCAAGTGCCTGGCGCACTCCGTGGACGCCCTCAACTCGCACGTCGACTGGGTGAACGACATCAAGAGCTACTGCCTGGACATTCCCGGCGAGTTCCCCTACCCGATCATCGCCGACCCCACCAGGGACCTGGCCGTCAGCCTGGGCATGCTCGACGAGGAGCAGAAGCGCGACCCCGAGGTGGGCAAGACCATCCGGGCGCTGTTCATCATCAGCCCCGACCACAAGGTGCGCCTCTCCATGTTCTACCCCATGTCCACGGGCCGCAACGTCGAGTGAGTGTCTCTCTTTCGATTTATCTATGTTCTCCTTGCTAACCTACTCCTGAAACCCTACAGTGAGATCCTGAGGACCATCGACTCGCTGCAGCTGACCGATCGCCTCAAGGTGGTGGCCACTCCCGCCAACTGGACTGTGAGTATCCATTGACTAGAGGTGATTGAATCCGTACTGATTGTGAATTTTTTATAGCCTGGAACCAAGGTCATGATCCTGCCAAGCGTCACCGATGAGGAGGCTACCAAACTATTCCCCAAGGGCTTCGACAAGGTCTCCATGCCCTCCGGCGTCAACTACGTCCGCACCACTGAGAACTATTAAGTCTCTGATTCTGACTTACATTTGTTTTTCCTTAACCCATACATACATACCATTTGTGCCATACAATTTTATACCTATATAATAAAGATTATTTTAACCAAAGTAACTACAAGCAAAGTATTATTTCCTGACTTTTGTAACAGCTATTACAGATATGTACATACATATGAGTGTGTCTATGTATATGACACCTGGAGACAAAGATGTTCTCAAATTTCATTCAGGCGTATTCTCTATTTGCTTTGGTTAGTAATAAAAAAAAAACAAAAAATAATAATATCAGATTAGTCTCTCTAAACACACAACAAGCGTAAATAAAAAAGTATCAAGTCAAGCTAACACAAACATTATAAAATCTTAATATATTTATAAATTATAATTTATTAAATTATGATTAATATTTGATTTTAATTGTTTTTGTTTTAATGTATACTATGTAGTACTATCTTTAAATTCAACTTATGTAATAAATATTTTTTTAATCCTTCAAACATAAATATTTATTGTTAACCACATTTAAATTTATATATTTATTGAAAACTAAAATAAAAGCGCATCTGTCCAAAATATGGTTTGAGTCCTCGCTTAGTTATCAGCTAATCTGTTGACGAGGAAAAGTTTCTACGATAAACGAGATATTTGGTTGATGTTTATAGGAAATACAATATTTTATATAAATTTAACCAAAAATCAAAAAATATTTAAGCAATAAAAACTTTTTTAACAAATTTAAAAGCTGGCCTAAAAGCTTTACACAAAAAACTTTTTAATATCCATAAGCTCAAGTCTAAAATGAGCTAAATAGTTAGCAGAGCTCTAAACCAAGGATTGAATCTCCAATAAATGCGACGTGTGGCATTGGAATCCATGTTTTCATGAATTTTAATATTTTCTTAGCAATATGTAAGCCACATGTAATAATATGTAAGTTACTTTTAAGACGTATGTAAATTCTTTATGTAAAATTCTTAAAAAGGGAACATTTTAAACCAAAAACCGTTTCTCATTTAACAAATCAATTTTATGAATATGTTTTCACATGATTCTTAAGAAGGTAAATTGATAAATTAATTAACTTAATTACAAATATTACCCGGAGCCTATTTAAGCGTTAAAATAGTTTTAAACTGCTTTTTATAACCCTTTTAAAAAGGTGTTTGGAATGTCACAATGATTTGACAATTTAACGGATATTTGAATTCAAATTCGGCGTCTCCTCGAAGTCCTCAGCTATTCCCGGCACATTGTCATTACTTTTCCTGCCACTCATTGTCAATATGATCAATATTGGCCAGGGGAGAGGACCTCATCGCGCTCACGTCCCGTGACCCCGTCGTAATGAACCCGGCTCGCTCCAGCAATATTTTACGTGTAACATTCAATTACGGCGCCGACGGGCAAATAATATGCTGCGGTGGCATCGCCGCTGTTCTTATCCTTTGTCTGCACTGCGTGCCGTGCCGCTCACTAAAAATGCCGTTAATATATCCCGTCCCAGCGCCTTCGCGGGGGAGTGCAATTATTTGGAACATCATCGTGTGTATGACTCTCGACATCCGCACGTCGGCGACGCACCAACGTCAATGACTGACAGTTTATTTAATAGAAAACCCCCAGCTATGTGTGTGTGCTCGGTGTGGAGTGCTGTTTTGCGTTTGTTTTCCAAATAGTTTTTCCTCGACTTTACCCTATCCCCTTTTCCTGGCCCCCACCTCGAACAGCATTGACAAATTGTGTGGAAAATATGCATAATAAATGAAGCCACGCACTGTGAACTTTGCAGTTATTAAGAGCGGGAAGTGTGCATGGGTTGGGGAAGTCCTTTCAAAAGCCTCACAGTGTAGGTTAAAGTGGTATTGAAGCGTTTGTATTTAACTAGGTTTTTGTAATATGATTTTAATTGGTAATTAATGCAATAGCAGATACTTAAATATAAAAAGTTTGTATCGCTTTTTAGTAGTTTTTATTTATTTAACTGCAAAAAATGAATTAAATAAAATGCAGTTCATAATTATTAAAAACTAATTAAACTTAGAAATTGAATCCCTATTTTTTCAAGCTTTAACTTTACTTATCGATAGTTTCAATTTCCCATCTCTGTATTCCATTCTGTTAATAATATGAAAAGTAAAACCCACTATCTCTATTTTTTCCACCGAATACATATGCATTCCTCTACTTACTGAACATTTATTGCCTTCTGCTTGCCCATCCCCAGTTCGATTATATTGAAGTATCCAGCTTGGCCACGGCTCCATATGGCCAGGCCACATTAAAACCGAGCTAAGAGCGGACTACGCATAGCAAAAACAAGTCCACAAAGAAACCAAGGGGCCACAGAAACAAAAAAAAATCTTTTTATATATAAAGGGAATCTAATAAAAATCCACTTTGTGCAAGTATGAAAAATGAACGATGAATTGCATTATAAATGCAAAAATATTGTCGGAAGCGGGATGAAAGCGCGCTCTGGCAGCACGACACCCAGCGCTGGACAAGCGCGTCGGAAAATCTGATCAAAATTATTGAGGCGCACGGAATGAGGAGGGCGGAGTCCGGAGGACGGAGGGAGAGACTGCAGCGGAACGTGGAGCTCCTGCAAAGTTTTTGCGGCGTCGCTAAGCTGTTGATAACGTCGATGATGACGACGCGATAAGCGTGGCGATAATGCCCGGGTACCGCCCACCGCCAGCAGGTGAGTTAGGTGGAATAGAGATGGTAAAGGTTTCCTTGTACCAAAAGTACCTACAAATATTTTTAAAATAATTAAGTAATAAAAAATAATACCCTAAAGACCACAATGTAATTGTAAAGATTTTGTATATTTTATTTTCGAAATTTTAAATATAAATTTTTATATTGTTTTACATAAAACTCATACCAATATACAATATTTAAACAGAGGAAATTACTTTAATTTTCTTTGACTCCTCAAGGTCTGCGTAATTTATTTACCTAGTTCAAGTAGACATATCTTCTCGCTAAAACTCATCTTTAAAGGTGTTACCTTTCCCATCACTGCAACTGAGCCAGGTGTGAGCCTCAATTGGCAAGGACAAAAGCCAGCACATCCTTGTGGCCGTGGTCGTGGCTTGTCGTCCTGTGCGTGCGCTGCATGGAGAAATTTTCTCGAAATGGCATTTATTTTCGGTTTAGCTGATGATGAGCCCAGGATAATGGCGGTGGGAGGGTTAAAGCCAGCGCGATGCCAGGCAGACGAGCAACGCCGGGAATTTATAATTATTTGCCAGATGACTTTCTGGTATATCAGACCCGCCGCCAAGTCTGGCCATTGACATTGAGCTAGGCAAATCAGGAGAGCTTCAGATTCAGGAAATTGAAGGCAAGCAAGACTGACTTTTTATTTAAATTATAATTTAAAGTTTGAAGCATCTTTCCATCAGTAAACCGACTTCGATGACATTTCTCTCTGTGCAATCTCAAGTTAATTTTTATAACCAACAAAAACAGCAATCCTCTCAATCACCTGGATTCCCCAGTGTCCGTGCTTCCGATTTGGGTATAAATACTGTGAAAAGTCGAGCTTAGTTCAGGTTGAGTTTTTATCCGGGAGCTGCAATCTATCGTTAGCAGGCGGCGGCAAGCAATCACAGTGGCCGCCTTCTCCGGGGAAGCCCCCATTTATAGCCCCTATATCCCCTTGCGCCCCCCTGTGACCCATGCCAATGCCATGCAATTATTTGTATAGGAATTTAAATTGAATGTCAGTCTGTTTGTTTCCATAACATACACACACTCGCAGTCGCAGTCGGAGTCGGAGTCAGCGTCGGAGTCGCACATTGCTGACAGTTTAAGGAACATGTGGAGGCATCCAGGACGAAAAGGAAAACGAGGACCTGGTCCGGGTCCTGGTCCAGGACATTGTCGCACATAAGCAGTTGAGTTCAGTTCCTTGGTGTGCCGCTCGGTGCGGCTCCTTGTCTGCTGTAAAATTCCAAATTTGTTTTATTTGATTTCTGCGCTGCTCAGCTCAGTTCAGTTCAGCTCTGCTCTCGCTCGTTTTCCGTTCCGTTCCGTTCCGTTTTCTTTTCCCGGCAGTTACTGCTGCATATTTCCCTTTATGCAAAATATATGCTATAAATGCCCCGCCCCCGACCCGCCGCCAGAGGAGCCTTCTCCCATCGTCCTTTATTTGAATATCGTGTCACATGTCGCACGCAGTTAGGTGCCTGCGTTGTTATTGTAATTGTTGTAAATGTCGCCCAGCGACAATATCGCATTTGCATATTTCTGTGCCAACACAGACACTTGTATGTGCGCTCCCATATATATATATATGAATTTATATATATATCCCCCTTTTACTACCCGGGAGCTCGCCCTGTGCATTCTTACTTAATTTTATTTGTATTGGATTTGCGCCGCTGTCTCGGCGAGTGTCCTGGGCGCTGTGCGCTGCGCGTTTTCGGAATTCTGCAATTTGCACAATAAATTTTAATTCAATTTACTGTTAAACGCACACCGAGTCGCAACCACTAGCTAAATGCGAACGCGGAAGTGCGCATTCTGGCATGACAATTGTCCTCCGGCGATGGCATTGCAGCTGGAGATTACCATTAGCTGGAGGCGACAGTGGAGCATGGCCGTTGGGGGAATGCTCGTGATTGGGATCTTAGCTTAGAAATGTCTCTTATATTATAAACTTAACTTAAGGATCCACCTTAGCCTCGTCCGACTGTAGCTAACTTTGGCCCAAAACTGTCGCAAGGATCCCGAGACCAGCTCCTCCCTTATCTTGACTGCCAAGAAACCTTTGTCCCGCGGCCGCAGGACCAATCTGCCGTTAGTTAGCCAAGTTTATGTGCTGCAGGACCGCGAAGCTGGCCATAACTTGCGCTTATTATGATAATGGGCGCGCATGTGCAGCCATTTTGATTGCGGCTGCGACTGCGGCAGCCATTGAAGTTGCATTTCCTGCTAATGCCGTGTAAGTGAATTGAATGTGCGCAGCTGCAGGCAGGACGACAGAGGGCAGTATCTACTAAACTAATTTGAAATTGTTGTCAAAAGTGCGAGACGATTTTCGTTGATTTCGTTTCTTTTTTTTTTGTTTTCTTTCTGTGGCTGATGTTGCTCTTGGTTGCCGCTGATGACATCCGGCAATGGAGCCGAAGCAGCAGGATCAGAAGCAGGACGAATCAGTCACTGCCACTGAGCCGTTGACCATAGTGTGAGTGTCTCCTCAGTTCTAGCTCCAGGATTAATCTTCATTAAGCTTCCTTGCAGCAAGTCCATTGCGTCGTTCTACAGATACGATCCCTATGCGAAGCGAACCGTGGAGAAGCCTTTGACGTGAGTTCGATATGAGTGATGATACAAATTGAATCAGAGAGAGATTTATTTCCTTTGTTATATAACTTTATACCATGTGTAAATCCCAGCAACTGTGACGCCTTCATCTCGCTGTTGAAATGCGTGATTGGTACGGGAATCCTGGCGATGCCTCTGGCCTTTCGCTGCTCGGGAATCGTGATTGGCGTGGTGATGTCCGCCCTGTTGATGGTCCTGCTGACGTACTGCATCCACTTGCTGGTCCGTAAGTGGCTTCCTCTTCATCCTTGAACCTCTTTGTAACCAGATATTTCCTTAACCAGATCTTCGGCATGACGGAGTGCTGTCGGAGGCGTCAGGTGCCGCAGGTGTCAATGCCGCAAGCCATTCAGATCGCCTACGAAGAGGGTCCCCTCTGGGTGCACGGCTTCGGGCGCACGGCGGGCGTCATGACCAGCTGCGTCCTGGTCTTCGGCCAGTTCCTGCTGTGCTCCGTCTATCTGGTCTTCGTGGCGAAGAACTTCAAGGAGATCGGCGATTACTATGGGGGAGAGCTTGGTGAGCGGTACTATGTGATGTGCGTGTGTCTGGTGCTCCTGCCCGTGTTCATGATCCGTCGGCTGAAGTATCTGGTGCCCTTGAACATCATCTCCAACCTAATGTTGTATGCGGGATTCATCCTAATCATGTACTATTTGTTCATTGGCCTGCCGAATGTCAAGGAACGCGAGTTGGCTAAGCCGCCGCTCGAGTGGATCGAGTTCTTTGGGATTGCTGCCTTTTCCCTAACGGCCGTGGGTTCGGTGAGTTGATTTTTAATATAAAAGATTTTTTGTAATTAATGACTCTCTTCTTAGATGCTCGTTGTGGAGGCTAATATGGCTCACCCTCAGGCCTATCTGGGCATCTTTGGAGTCCTCAACCTGGCTGTGTTCTTCATCCTGTTCTCGAATTTGTTTTTCGGAATAATGGGTTACTGGCGGTTCGGGGAAAGTGTGCAGGCCAGCATCACACTCAATATTCCGAAGAATGAAATGTAGGTAAAATAATAGCTATTTATTTAACCTAATTTAATTATTAATTAGCGTATCTTAGTCTTTCCCAGATCATTAAGTTTTGCATTGCAACAGGTATCCTTTTGAGCTATCCCCTGCATGGCTTTGTGGTAATCACTGTCATCTTTAGCGACTACGGTGAAAACACAGAGAGGAGAAAGTGCCACACTTTGATTGAGTATGTGGTGCGCATTATATTTCTGTTGCTTACAGGTGGGTCTTTTGTTTAATAATTCATTTAAATGTTTATAAATTGAGTTTCTCCAGGAGTGGTGGCCATAGTCATGCCCAATCTGGCGGCCCTCACGGAACTGGAGGGTGCCTTTTCGCTGAGCAATCTGAACTTGCTGTGTCCCGCCCTGATGGATATATTCCTGCGCTATGATAAGGGCTATGGCCGACTGAGGTGGAGACTGATACGCGACGTAGTGCTGGTCCTGATCGGACTTATCTTCGGCACTGTGGGCTGTGCGGTGGCCATAAGGCAGCTGATACACGACTTCCGGGCAACGGTCAGCGACATGTAGAAGAAGCCACCTTCTTTTTGGATTTTTCTTAGCATCTGCTGCTCAGTGTCGGCAATAAAATCGGATTTTCCAAGTTGTCCGCCTTTGTTCCTTGTTGTTGCATTTAAGAACCAAATATTTGGCTCCTTGTTCGGTGGCTTTTAATTAATTGCCAGCCAAGTGTTTGCCGGCTGCTGGCTTATCCCCCATTAAGTCGGTTGTCTAAGCTCCCTGTTCGCCGTTCTTCGTCCGCTTCCTGTTTGCTCAACGTGGCGTATACTCGATGTGCGCTTAGTCCCGACTACATTGAGTATACGCCACGTTTAATTAGCTAAGCAGCGGCTCTGGGAGCCCGCCGCCGATCATTTTTAAACGAAGCGTTCGACTAGGGGCGGGGGGAGCTGTAATCAAATGCAGCCAGGACCACAGGTCCCCCGGTTCGTTTGCTGGTTGGGGGATTTTAAAATTGAATTCCTTGCCTCAATGGAGCGCAAATACAAAAGGCAAAGTTGCCTAGCTGCCGCACAATAAACTAAAAGACAAATACACAAATACAAATTCCGAGCCAAGAAGAAGTACAATCTCTGTTGGTCCTTGCCCCCCTCCTCCTCCTCTCGCCAAATCGTCCTGCAACTCCTGCAAATATATAAATAGGCACAGGAAAAGCAACTGCCGACGACGGCGACTGTTGACTGCGCCAGTGTAAATAGCACGGCCAGCGAAATACAATAAAAAAAAAAATAAGTACACAAAAAATAGTCAGCAGGAGGCAGGAGTCAGGATGCTGGAGGAGCAGGAGGCAGCAGCAGCTCCTCAAGGAACTGCACGAAGGACAAGGAAGACCACTACTGCAGCAAACACACACAAAACACAATTTCCATTCTTCAAATAGAAATACACAAAAAACAAACCGAGAGGAGACCGAGAATAAAACGTTGCGACTGCCAGCGACAGCAGTCAGGAGGCGAGGAGGCGGGGAGTGCGAGGAGGAGGTATCCTGGGGCATGATTTTTGCAGACATGTTGCTTAAAACTTAATTTAGAGCGCCGCTTGCACTGGGCCCCAAAATGCGGCCCGAAACCGAAAAGCAAATCAACGGAAAAAAATAAGAAAAGAAACACGAAATGAGATCAGGCTGGCATCAGCGGCAGCAGGAACCAAAAAAAGAAAAATCAAGGAAAAGCTCACATAGAAAATTTGCCAGCGGCGGCAGCTTCAACTAATTTTCGTATATAATTTCGTGGGCCAGACAGGAAATGCTGGGAAAATCCGTGCCAGAGTGTGGGAACCGATGGAGACTGGTGGCCGCTCCTGCGGCTGGAGCCAGTTTCTTGCCTAGTTGTCAGGACAGCATCATGTCAGTGTCATTATCAAACAATTCGCTGCGAACTTGCAGAGGGAGGAAGAATGCCGGGGAGAGCAGCGATCCAGCCAGCCAGCCAGTCCCACATGCTTTCTGGCTAAAAATGTCGCTGCCCCTTTCCTTGCAGCCTCAGACAATGCGTGCCACAACTTCATTCCTGACTGTCTCTCCATGTCTTGGCTGTCACATGTCCGGAGTAAAGGAGTCCGGAGTCTGGAGTCCACAGCCGGCAGCCGGCTGTCCGGAGTCGCAGCGGAGTCCTGTCAGGCCAAACTCTCAAATTGAAAAAATTCCTATTTTAATACAATTATTTGTAGGCTAAAAAGAAAGGAAAACGATGCGGCAAGATGCAGCCAAGAAGGGGAAAAATATGTGACTAAAAGTAGTGAAATATGAAGAAAGCTTTTTATTACTTTTTAAAACAATTGATATATAGGAAAAAATCCTTATGATTGCTACTAAATTAGTTATTATTAAATCTGCCACATTTCTTGATTTGTTCACAGAATTCTAAATATATTTTTCCAGATACTTATCCGAAATAGGAGCAGACATCCCCTTTTAACCAGAAGCCCAGGAGCTTAAAAGTCCCACCTACCTCACTCGGCAGCTTCACATTTCTCTGGCTGCGAAATGACTCCTCACAGTTGTTTGCCGAGGATTGACAGGTGGAAAGGAGGAGTGCAGGAGAGCAGCCCGAAGGTGAAAGGGATTCTGTGGGTTAGATATGGAGCACAGGTGAAGGCAGCGCTCCTCCGCCGGGTCGAGTGTCTGAGGTCTCGTATTCTTCAAGCGGCTTTGGCACGTTCCATTTGTGCCGCCTAACATTTATTTACTTGGCTGACTGAAATGTCATATTTGCCTTTGGCCCACGTTTACTTCATTCTGATTGTATGTGATTTGCATGCGGACGGTATGGGAAAATTAAACCGCAAAGAGAGTGCGGCGGGCAGGAATAAAAAATAAAATAAAAAGATAAAAAAAAGAGAGAGAGGAGGAACGAATTGTCACAGCGGCGAGAGCATCTCAACTATTTACTTATTTATTTCGCATTGAATGAGAGACCTTGCCTGAGAATTTTAGCCAAGTTCTCAGTATTTGCAGCGTTCCTTTCCAATTTGAAATGTGCACTGGCCGGTGACGTGGAATAATGCTGGTATGCCCGCCATCTAACCATCTATCCCTCTAAGCGTTCAACAATCCATCCATCCCTTCAGCCATCCAGTCAGCCATCTAGTCAGCCATCCATCCAGCAATCTACATCCCAGTGCTGGCATTTGCTTTTGTTTGCGGCATGCGATTTGTAGATTTTTCAACCCAAAACGCTTTGGCAGTGGACACAGCGGCAAATAATGTAAATCGAGGGTCGGAGGATGTGGGATATAGGATATGTAGGATATGGAATATGGAGAGCACGAAGGGATTCCGTAAAACTGGTCAACAATGTGCCAGTGCATAAGTTGGCATTATGCAACAAATATGCAACAGAGCTTCGGGTCACATGCTAAATTCTTCAGTCCGGGCGGGCCCAAAGATCTGGCCAAATCACTCAGCTCCAGTTTGCTGACCGATTTGCATACTCAAGCAGCAGTCCAGGGCATCTTCAAGATACAAAGATACAACACTACACGTTGAACAAAAATCAATCGGATGTGAGAGGTTAATCAGCATTTAAATGCATATAATTTCATTTAAAAAGCTGGGCTATAGGAATTTAATACAAATATTTAAACAATGTAAAACTTTTTTTTCTGCTTATTTTATATCCCTAAATATAATTATTTATGGGCAGGCTGAAATTAGTTTACATTTAAAATTAAACATTAAACATTAAAAATCTGTCGAAAATAGGAGAAATAATTTTAAAAAGTCTTTACCTTGAACTCTTTAAAAAATATCTTAAATGATATTTGACTTTAATTATCTCATGAAAATATAAAATTAGATTAGGTTTATAATTTAATTTCCGACCCTTTCCCAGTGTACTTTAAAGCAATCAGTGAGAGTCGAGTCGCGTCGGCTTCCCTTTCCATTTGGGGCTCCTAATTAAGTGTGTGAATTCCTATCGAGGCAGGGGGGAGTTGTTGTTTTTCTAATGAACCAACTAATTGCATCTAACGGCAACTGCAAAAGTAATCAAAGTGGCAGGCTCTGGAGTTTCGAGGTTGCAGCTCCCAGCTCCCAGTTGCTAGCACGAAGCGCTCCCAAGAGTCGGCAAAATGGCAATAATAACGAAACTTTGTTCAAGAATTTTTGGAATGTTGCACAAATATGCGCAAGAATGCAGGAAAATATGCTCGGACCGATGCAAACGTGATTGGGTGTGGGAAAGAGAGGGCTACTAATGTGAGAAAGAGAGAGAGAGCGACTGAAAGCGATGCTGAAGTGGCAGACAGAAGCTCGTTCAAGTTGCTGTTGCTGCTGCTGGCTTATATCAATAATTGCCAAAAGCAAATTGGAAAAGTTATGCGCCTGCAGTTAATGCGACCAGCGGAAATAGTCGCAGTCAAAATGGCGCAACAGCCAAACGGAAGTGCCCAACACACTTGCACATTCCCACATACACATCGCTGCAGACACACACACACTCTCCAGCTTGAATATCCAAAGTTGTTGACTGTACTTTCGGTTATTAGTATTTTAGTTGGGAGAAGAGTATTTCGATTCAGAGATTGAGTTGGAAGTTTTCAACTTATATTTGATTTTATAAGATTGTAAATAATTTAATTGACTAAACACGGAATATAATAGTGAAATATTAGGGATAATTAGTATATACAATTCACTGGAAATAAAAAAACTTAATTCTAAGTAATTGTTTTAAATTATTTTATAATACTTTTATATACAAACAAAGTTAAAAACCAGCATGCAGAGTATTTACACTTTGAGACTTCAGCATCCGAATTTTCCGCTGCGATTTTCTTCTTGTTTTGTTTCAAAAATTTTGTTTTGCAACTTCAACAGTTTTTTTTTCCGGCATTTCGGGTGAGAGGAGAACTTGCTGGGCACTCGGGATTTGTTGAAGCAGCTCTCAAGATACTTTCGATATGCCAATTGGCATCGATTTGAGTTCTGCTCGGCTTGGTTTGTTACTTTTGCATTATTCCGACTGCGCCTCGAACTTTTTCAACCGAAAACCGCGAATTGTGCTCGGCTCATTGAATTGATATTCGCAATTAAAATGATTTCCAGCTCCGCTAATGATCGAAAGGTGAGCGCTATAAAAGCAGTGGGTACGGGATAGATAAATCAGTGAAAAATATAAAAGAACCATAATGAATCGCGGTCTAGTGGTGCTGGTAGTGCTCAAATTACTGACTCTGAGCGAGGTGAGTAAAGGAATAAAGTGTGGCACAGCCTTCCCGGGATAAAAGGGATTTCTCCGACAGTCTCGCTTCGCCAAAGTGAACATCAATCTGGGCTTAACGGTGGCCGACGAGTCTCCAAAACCCATAACGGAGGACATGATTCGACTGTGCGGCGACCAGACGGACATCTCCCTGCGGGACCTGCACAAGCTGCAGCAGGAGGACTTTACCGATCCCTCGGAGTCTGTCCAGTGCTTCACTCACTGCCTCTACGAGCAGATGGGTCTCATGCACGACGGAGTTTTCGTAGAGCGGGACTTCTTTGGGCTACTCTCCGATGCCAGCAATCCCGACCTGTGGCCAGAGCGCCAGTGTCACATGATCCGCGGGGATAATAAGTGCGAGACCGCCTTCAAGATCCACCAGTGCCGGCAGCAGGTGAAGCAGCAGCAGCACGCAAACTCCTCCTCGGGCAAGGATGTGGAGGTCACCACTGAGGTGGCTCAGACGGAGGACCCGTTGCCTTAGATTTGTCTAAAAGAAATCAAATAAATGGTGGTGGTCAGGGTTTTTAAACTATGTTATTGTTTCAGCAAATATATATTTTTTCCATTCTTCAATATTAAAAAAAAAGAATTGAGTTATTATTATTTTGTGTAATTTTAAAAGTGTTTATAATTGTAGAATTTACAAATTGAATTCCGAACCTTTTTGGATAATGTTTCCCAGTAATTCAACTCCATTGGGCAGCTGTAGAGTCAGGCACTTGACTTAACCTGTGGCCATTAGTGCTCGCTCTGCCTCCAAGTGGTGACTCTTGCGGTTCCTTCGCTTTTCCATGGAAATTTAGCCACTTGGCCGCGGCAGACGCAGCATTGTTAACTAAGCGCGGTTCGCGGCGCACACACAGATGTGTAAATGACGCTAATGCCAGATCGAAGTTGGGAGTTTCGACGCGGTTCCGCCGGTCCACTTATCGCAGTCCTCAACCCCAAATCCCCATTTGCGGCACTTGTCTGCGATTTCGAGTGCATTTTGCGCGGCAATTATTTTCTTTTTTTCCTCCTTTACGCTCAATACTCCCTTGGCACTCGACTACTTGACTTTAAATTGTCGCCGGCTGCACTGTGACCACCACCTGAACTCTCGCCCTGGCTTTTCCATTTATTTTGCGGTGCCACTCCCACTTGGCTGCCTTTTAATTTGTTGGTCGCGCCAATTGTTAAGCAAAAGTGGCTAATTTGAAATTCTTTTGAGCCAAGTGCGCACATTTTTGAATGTCAACTTTCTGTCGCCCATCGTCGTCGTCGTCGTCGTTTCGTCTTCCCGAATGCAGCGAGTTTTCCCACTTCGTTTGTGCTCCTACCTCCTCCCTGTACGGGTTTTTCCGCCGCCCGATTTCGCAGCTTTTCGAGGGAAAGCGTCTGCCTTTGGTGGCTTTGGCTTTGTCTTTGTGTCACGCGGCATGAAATTGAATTTTCGGTCTGCACCGCCAGCAGAAGCGACAAGCGACAAAAGCCCAGCCAATTGTCGGGTGACCTCCACCCGAAATAAGCACCCGCCAGCCAGGAGCCACCCTCCTTCGGGGTCATACCCATACCCTGGCCTTAATTACACTAGCTTACAAAGTTGTCATTTTTCGGAGATATACTCAAAGGGGATTTTGAATTTTAAAAAATATATTAATTGGAACACAAAATAAAATAAAAATAGGAACTTAACTATTTATTAGTTAATTAAAAACATTGCTGAATGGTTTGCTTGGAATGTTTTCAAAAATTATTGTGACTTTAAGCTTTAATCATTAAGCTAAGCGCGGATTTATAATTTTTGTTTAGCTGTTAATAATAACTATCATAAATAATTGTGACTTGAGCTTATATACTCAATAAAAAGCACCAGTTTGTCTGTTTTTTTAAATTGTTTTTTTAATAAAATTGCAAGAAATTGGATTAAATATTTGTCTGTAGATTATCTTCTCCTTAGAGTACATGTTTTATGTTGCTTAGTGTTAATGCCAGCAAAGGGTACCAGTACCACCGCCATTTTGACACTCATACAGCGTAATTCGAAATGAATGAAAATTTCTTTTTGTCTTTGCAGTCAGTTTTTCAGCTGTTGATGCTCTTGCTGTTCCTGTTTTCCCCGTTCTCTCCTACTTTTTTTCTTCGCTCTGTTTTTGTTTTTCTTGGTTTTTCTGCTCTTGAATTTCAATTTACATAAGTCTCTGTTTTTCCATCTCTTTGTTCGACTTTCATCTTAACTTTTCGCCTACTTCTGTTCTCTTACCGTCGAGTTTGAGGAGTCGAGTCGCTGTTTTTGTGGTTAAATGTAAATTTTATTGAATTTAACTCTTTTTGTGTCTGTCTGGCTGAGCGTTAAAGAGGAAATTGCATAATTATGCCCAATCTTGGGGCCAATCCGCAAATGTGCAATCTAAGAGCAAAGGAAAAGAAAAGAAAATGGGGTGGCTGCAGAGACGCAGGGAAATGGATACGCTTTTCCACAATTTCCCTCTTGTGTTTGTCCTTAGGCTAACATTTCTCTTCCTTTGAAGGTTTTTTAATTGAGAAAAGCCTTTTGGGTAAGCGTGTTATGTAAATATTTCACTCGGAAAGCGAAGAAGTCGTAACTACACATTGGCAGTTTTCTCTTAAATCTAATTGGACATTTTGAAGCTTGGTAATTATAAAATAATCCAGTTAATGTCTGCCTATTTATTATTGGCATTTATTAATTTCGTTACAGCCTTTTGTTAATTATTTTCTCATCATTTTTATTGTTTTATGTCTGAGCTCTCAGTTCATCTTGAAAATTGATTTCGCTCATCAGACACTGAAACCGATAAAAAGTGCGCAGAGTCTGTTAAAATTGTGCGGAAAGGGGTGAAGATGAGGCAGGGGTAGCCGAAAAATACATTTATATTGCTACATTTATGCAACATTTCAATCATTAATAAATCAATTAAAATAAATTGGAATTTTGTGCGCTGATGTTGAACATGAAGAGAATACTTATACTCCCTCAAAGGGTAGTATACTTTTGATAAAGAGTTTATTTAAGGTGATATAAATATGTTCCGTATTTATTTTTCGTTTTAATTTTTAAACTATATTTTCTATAAAATGTAATCAAATAAAATACTCTTTTCGATAGACTTAAATTTAAATTGCTGTTAAGCTTATGCAATTATATTACATTTATTTATAAAAAATTTCCCGCATTGTCTTAGCCAGGGTATTGGATGAATCGGTTCTCAATTCTGTCGCCACTTTCTTGCTTTTATTTATCCGTTCTTTCCTTCCCGTTCTTAACTCTCCTTTCACCCTCTGCCAGTCGATTTCTTGTTTTGTTGTGTGATGGATTCGGTTCCATGCCATTTAATGCAATTACGCAAAGCTTACATTGCCCATTTATTCCGGACCCGCACCCGCTCCGCCTCGCGGCTGCTGATATGAATCGGATACGGAAAAAAAATGATGCGAACGGCGGAAATTTTTGATGGCAGCCCTGACATTTTTAAGTGACAGACACTGGCCATGCAGAGAGCTTAAATTATTCATTTGATTTACGGCAAAAACATAAATTCGCCGCAACATGGGCGAGCGGCTCGAACGAGCGGCAGTTGCATATTAAAATGCATTTATATCAAATTATGTTTCATCTGTCAGACAACTGACAAAGTGCACAGAAAACAAATGTTGTTTGCTTCTTTTTTTATAAATAAACAAAAATAATAAAACAATCCGGGTGTTAGAGATAACGCCAAATAAACTAAATAAGTTATTTAGGCTTCAAAATGTATGTCAATCATAGATATTTTTTTAATAAATGTAAAAGTTGGGTTATTATTCTGTTGATATATTTTGTTTACTTATTTCAGGTCTAAAAATATTTGCATACATAAATTGTAAATAATGATATTTTTTTAAAGAGTAAAGAGAATATACAAATATAGATAGTTGACACTATTATGAAAGTCTGCATTTTTTCTGTGTAAGGACGAGAGTGGGTATAACTAGGCAATCTCTCTCGGACATGGAACTACTCTCAGCGCCTTACAACTCGGGAGACATGTCGAAAGTTGCGCGACGTCTGTCGTTAGTGGATGTGTTAAGTAGAGAATTGTGAGGAGATGGGCGGGATCTAAGGCGAAGGCGAACAGACAGGCGACAAATCCACACCGCAGCTGGGAAAAGAGAGCGCGCCGGGGAATGGGCAAAGAGGTTAGACATGAGCGTTAAGAGCATTAGACTAAACTTTGCCTTTGCCGCTGCTGATGCTTCATATATATGGAATGTCCTAATAGAAAATCCTCCGAAAAAATATGGCAAAAGATGCTTGCTTAGCATGTGACAGGGGGAAAAAATAATGTCGAAGCGAAAGGGGGGACTCTTGCTTCTACTTAGAGCAGACAGTTCACCGTCACTGGCAAATAAGCGGGGCGGAAAATGGAAAAGTCTAACTTGGCCAAGAATACTTTTTTATATAACAAAATCTTTGAAAAATAATGTTCTTGATTTCCTTAATCTAGAGCTTAAATATAATCTTTCTAAGCGATTTTTAAACATTAAAGATATACATTTAAACCCCTTTGAGAATTTTTTATTCATTTATTTTACGCCATTTTTTCACATCATTAGGACTAATAAAAGTCAGTCACCCCCAGCAAAAACCCTTCATATCTCCTCCAATCTGATATTGATAATAATCTTTAACTTCCGAGCTTACTCGTATTTTTTTTTTGTCGATTTTTGTTTTCCAATACCTTCCTTTTTTGTTTTTGCATTTTCCCAGCCGCCTGCTGTTTGTTGGCTGGCAGAGAGAAAAGTTTTCCGCCTTCCGCCGGCTGCTGGCAGCTGTTGCGTGCCGGGGCCCCTCCTCAACCCAAATAGAAAAAAGAAATTGGAAAAAAAACAGAACAAGAACAAGAACCACTGGGCGGCTAGCAAAAAATTACTCGAGCTTAGAGGCAGTTGCTGTTGTCTGCTTTCGGGCGTTAGGAGAAACCACCAAGCCCGAGCCGAGACCGGGCCATAAAGGGAGTCAAAGATTTGGCCAAAGATCGATATGCCAACAAACGCCGAAATAAAAAGAAAAAAAATGTAAATAGAGTTCTCCGGGCGCGGGAAACCAGGGAGTAGACCACAAAATCTCATCACGTTGAGCAAATACGGCCGCATGCCAGGAGGGCGTTCGAGTGTAGATTAAAAAATGGCCGCAAAAATAGCTTTGGGGCCAGAAAGTAGGGCCGCTTTTCACACTTGAAAATCGATTACGCAGCTGTGATCTGCCACGCCTCCGTGTCAAATGCCCATCGCCCACTCCCTCAACAGGAGTAAGAGGAAGGGCAACAACAATGGCAACTTCAACTTGAGCGGGCGTGTGTGAAAGTTTTTGTTTTGGCAAATCACGTATTGGCAATTGCTTACACGCTGATTGAGTCCGAAGCTTAAGGCCTAATTAGGTGGCCCCCAGAGAGCGCTTCGCTTTCTGCCATTTCATGGCAGTCAAATCAACGCAACTGCAGCTTGAGTTTCATTTGTCATAAGAGGATGTGCACGGAAAGAAATAGTTCTACGGTTTAGGAACTTGTTTAGAAACGGGAGAAAGCTAAACCATTCAATAAATAATATTTGAGTTACATATTCGTAATAAATATTTATAATATTCTATAAGGATCAGATAAAGAGCAGTAAATCCCTAATAAATAATTATGTTTTGCCAAGAAAATTTCTAATAACAAGTTATTTAATTTTACTTCTTATAGTTAATAGAATAAGATTTTTTATTGCATATTTTAAGACATCCATAAATGTCCAGAAATATTTGTATTTTGTGATTGAAGTTCTAGCTGATAATTTTCCAAATTATCCAAGCAATATCAATATTCATAAAATGGAAATCTAATTTTGAATTAAAGTTATATTTTCTCCCAATGTAGTGAGGAAAAACCTCAATCAGCTTGAAGCCCCAGCTGAGGGTCTGAGTTTTAGTCTGAGTTTGAGACAGCTGAAGACAACAGGGCGACACGAGGAATTTCTTCATTTACAGGAGACGGTTTGTGGTGAAAGTTGCTGACATGGCAAAGACAACAGGGCCAGAGGAGAGAGGCAAGGACCTAGAGAGAGAAAGACGTTAAGGAGAAGGGGTAGAGAGCCGCTTGACGGCTTGTTGCGGTTGTGGTCGCGATGTTGGGTTTTAGATTTTTGCCAGCTGCTGTTGTGCCCTCTTGCATGGCATGCAAAAATAATTGCAGACATTTGTGGCCCAGCAGCCCAGCAGCCCGGCATCCGAGCATTTGAGCATTAAGACCGACCTCCCGCCTCCTTTTTATGCCGGCTGCTTATTGTATTAATTAAGAAATTTTAGTTGGGAATGCTCCATGGTAGATTTGAGGTCTATTAAAATGAGTTGGCCACCAGTTGCCATTAATTTGAGCTTGGCACGTGATGCAGCGCCAGACTGGAATGTGCAGCCTCTGGAATGCGAATCTTCAGCTGGCTCTTATCCTCCTGCAGGTCCTTGGGAGCCTGGATTTTGGAGCCGGAGCCGGAGCCGGAGCTTGAAGCATCGTCATCGGGTTGCTGCATTCCTTGTGCTGTTTCGTCTCCGCTGGTTAATGAGTTATGTCAAAGGAAAACAATGTTTGTTACTTCATTTATATGCCATTATTATTTCTGTTGTGGCTGTCCTGCTCGTGGCGCTCCTTCTGCTCCTGCTCCTGCTCCTTCGTCTTCTGGCCATGGTATCTTAGTTTTTCTTTCAGCTTCAGCTGGCAGCCAAGCTCTATTATGCTGCTTGTTACTTGGCCTCTCCCTTGGCGTCTCCCTCGGCTGGTTGTTTATGGCAAAAGTTTTCCTCCATTTTGCTTTTTATTCTCGGTTAGTTTGTTGTTGTGTGGTCGCATTGTGCCATGATTATGATTGTATTTCGTCATGTCACTATTATTTGCTATTTTTCGCTTCAACTTTTGCCCCGCCAGCGCACTGTGGCTCATTTTACGAAAACTCGTTGCAAAAGTCGGATTTCGCGTTGTTGAATTTAGCAAATCTTTTGATACCATTCAATTAGGAATTGATCAAGCTATTCAAAACCAAAATTTTATAATTTACAAAATTTGTTTAGTATTTATAATCGCTACTCAAAGTTTGACAATTTTTCTGTAGTTACAGAAAGGTAAAAAACTCGCTAAATCAACAGATTTAAAATAATTTTTCTAAAAAAGTAGTTAAGCTCAAAGAAAAAATAAATATTTTTCTGCTTTAAGGAATCAATTTTAAACATGAATTAAAAAGAAAATGGATTTTTTTTTTCGTTCTTCTATTTTAATTAAATTTTTTTTAAAAAGTCCTTTTTTTCCCTATTTTTAATTTTTAGTGGAAAATAAAAAAAAAATGCCAAATT
>VNJZ01000684.1:0-42513 GCA_008042795.1 Drosophila asahinai | reverse complement strand
ACTACGCAATGCCATGAGCCTAAAAACATTAAATGCGATTTTGTATATAAGGTTAGTTTAAAATATAATACATTTACTAGAAATACAAATTGATATAAAAAACTTAAAAATTTTTTACAGATATGGACTACGCAGACAAGAAAAATGCTGCCACAATTATGTCCTTCCCCATAAGTATTTAACGCAAATTTCTGGAAACGATAAGTACTCGGAGGTTGAGGAAGCTGATGAACTAGATAAAATAATTAGTATACTTTAAAAAATGAAACATTGTTAATTTTGATTTTTTATTTTAATTTTTGATTTTTATTTTATATTGAAAACATGTTCCTTTTTAATTTATTTTTGATAAGATATGAAACAAAGTTCCTTTTAAATTTATTTTTGATTAATTAATAAAATATAAGTAAGTTTAAATATAAGTATTATTAGATTGTTTTTCTTAAATACATGCATATATCTGTTAAAAACAACATTTTATTGATTTAGCCATTTTTTGGCCATTTTTAGCCACTTTTCTGGCTATTTTCAGAAAATTTTTAGCCACTTTCGCTTGGGAAAACCTGGCAGCACTGGTCCTCGGGCATCTCGTAATTGAAGAGGAACGCCAGAATTCGGCCGGGAGTTCCCACCGCAATGTGTGGAGTGCCGCTCTTGCAAGTCCACCAAAGAAGACGGCAACCCTGACTGTCGTCATGTACTTGGAGAAGCGCCCATACTCCTTTCTGATCTGGAAGGCCAGCTCGTGGGTGTGACACATAACCAGGACGTGGCAGGCATTGTTGTCCGACGGCTGCAGCTGCTGGAGTGTGGCCAGCAGAAAGACAGCCGTCTTACCCATGCCAGCCTTGGCCTGACAAAGAATGTCCATACCCAAGACGGCCTGCGGAATGCATTCGTGCTGAACCTCCAAGGGATGCTCGAAGCCGCAGTCGACGATCGCACGGAGGAACTCCGGCTTCAGCAAGAAATCACGGACTCTGGAGCTGTGAATGGAGTCGTAAATGCACTTGACATCCTTCTTGGGCGCCTCCTGTGTTTCAACCGCAGAGGTCTCGGTGTCCTCCTCATCGTAGTCGGGAAGATCGTCATTATCGGCCATTTCAGTGCAGTTTTTAGTTACCTGTTAGACCCTTGCTATTAATACAAGTGTAAATGCTTTCGCACACGTTAGTCGTTTTGAAATACAACTTTAAACACGATTTCAGCAAAAATTAAAATACTAACGTGACGTTTACATTTTAAGTGGGACGGCGTCCATCATTGCGCGGCCGAAAGCGGTCATTTCAGGCTTCCTTATGCGACTCTCGGGCGACGTCCTCTTCAAAGTTAACCGACCCATTCTAGGACTTATTAATATCTATGCTCGTAGCTTTGAAATCTTGAATATTAAAGAAAAATTGGGTGTTTTCCGCCACGACTGCAAATCAGAAATATTGCCCTGCCACAGCGACAACAAAATACTGCGCTGGATCTAGTTTTCATTCATCTTTTTGCAAAAGTATTCATAATTTCAAGAACAATAAGAAATTAGGGATATCGCCTAATAATCTATATATTTCGGTATTTTTTTTTAGTATGTATAGAAACCTTTTGGCCGAAAGCTCCGTACTCAGACACACGAAAAGTGTTTCTAAGCAGTACGATAGAGCGAGAGGGTGAGTATTGACCTCTCGTTTTGGCTCAATGCTTAGGAACACTTTTCGCGTGTATGAGTACGGAGCTGAATGGTGAACGGATGGTCTGTCGATTTTAAACGGACCATTTTTCCCCATGTAAAAGAATGAACCATTCTCGAGAATGGAGCTGAATGTAGCAGTGGAACAAGGCTATAAATTGTTTAAATGTTTATGTTTTTAATGTGGATTAACCTTAATTCGAGTCAAGAGGAACGCTAATATTAGTAGAACTCGTATGTAAATTTAAGGAGCCTCTAAAACATTAGGTAAACTTAACATTAAATATTTAATTTTTTTTTCAGGCTAAATGTAGACACTCCATTCTTTTTAGCAATGAAACTCAATGCTGGATTTCCCAAATTCGAGATATTCTTAACAGATAAGATTTTGTGGTATAAAAGTATAAGTATCTTGTATCCTTGTGTAAAATGTAGTGACCAGAATATTGAGTATTTACTATTCCTCATCGTGTTCGTCGTCATCGTCCTTGAGAATTCCCAGGCGACGAGCCACCTCCTTGACGTTGGCTATGAACTCCTCCTGCACCAGATTGAAGCTCATGGCCAGCAGAGCAATGCCGAAAAGCAAATACAGCGAACAGTAGGCAATGGACTGCTCCGATTCATCCTTGACTCCCTTGGCGGGCACAAAGTCTCCAAAGCCTGCAGAGAAAATTGAAATTATAAACCCATAAATCCACATAAATCCATTCCTCACCAATGGTTGTCAGCGTGATGAAGCAGAAGTAGGCAGAGTCCAGAAACGACCAGTTCTCCCAATAGGCAAAGAGGACGGCGCCACCCAGGATGTAACTGACCACCAGAAAGACGCACAGCCAAATGGGCACGGGACGATCCTTGGGCAGCAGATCCCCGTAGTCCTCATCACCGTACATGGAGTCATCGTCATCATAATCATAGCTGGGTCGGCGACGGATTTGCCGCTGGACGGGAAATCCCATGGGCGACATGATCCTGGGCGAGGGAGGCAGGCGTTCCGTGCGCTCTCTGCGTCTATTTCTTCGCGGCTCCCGACTCCTGGAGCGACGGCGTTCCACGGGATAGTCCTCATAGTGGTCCCCATACAAGGACCCCTCATCGAAGCTTTCCTCCACATACTCCTCGTAGCGTCCTTGTGAGTGTCCACGTCGATCCCTGCTGCGATGCTCTCTTCCTGGCGGCGGAGCATCATAGTCCGGCAGTTCCAGGTGATTGCCATAACGCGAGGACTGCCTGCCCAGACTTCCAGCTCTCCTGCCATTATTCTGATGATGGGAACTGTGAGGTGGAGGCTGCGGCGATCGCTCCCTCTCCCGATCCCGCTGACGCTGCCTTTGGTGAGCGGATCTGGGCATGGACTGGCTCCTTGGCGCCGCCTGCCTCCTATGACCACCTCCGCCTCCCCCAAAGTCGTCCAGGGCGTACCTATTTGGGATAATGGGAGTTTTCCTCACCACATCCTCGTCCACATCTTCGTAGTGCGAGGACACATGCCTGGGGTCCACGGACTTGGCTCTACTCCGTCCCGGAGCCGAGTGCAGGCGATGCAGCTCCTTGGAAGCTTTCGAGGATTCCTGATTGTGTGGCGATCTTACTGAACGCACACTGGCCGCTCTCTTGGCCGGCGGGGCAATGTCGCTAAAGTCCTCGATTGAGCCAGCATCCAAGTGGGATCGGGAGTAGCGCTCCCTTTCCACCGTATGCCTGTCCCGCATCCGATCCCGCTGCTTCTGCCGGCTGCTGTAGCGATGGGAGCGATTCAGGGTCTGCGTCTCGTACTCATCCCCGTAGATGGTGTGCCTCTGGCGGGGATCGTGGTGCGAGTGCTGCTGCTGCTGCTGCTGATGATGGCGACGACTGCGTCCGCCGCCGCCGCCACTGGTGCGATGTCCAAACTCCCGCTCATCATAGCCCCTGCCCATGGTTCGCAGCTCCGGGTCGGAGTAGGCATGTCCCATGGAGGGTCCCAGGCCAGAGTCATTGCCAGACCTCTGGGTCATCTTCATGGAGCGTCGGAACGAGGGCGGCGGCTGGGAGCGGGCATTGCGCTGCGAGCGCACGGATCGCTGGCGGGAGCGGGCATTCCTCGGACGCTTGGCGGTGCGGGTGCACACATAGCAGCAGATGCGCCAGTACAGGAACCTAGCGGATGAGAGCCAGGTGAGTATCAATAGGGATTCAGCACGCAACCAAGTTCTCATAAATAAATAAATATTTAAAAACGAATCTATTAAGCTCACCGGAATGATGTGGCCATGACATCCCCAATGTTGGACAGGCAGATCAGCATCAGCGGTATGCCCACGATGGCGTAGAAAATCGTTGTCACCTTGCCCCAATCCGTGCGCGGCGATATGTGGCCATAGCCTGTCCAGAATATGATTCGGAATAATAAATTACTGCGGCTCCAAAACGGTGAGTTTTAATTTCAATTCATGCCCCTGGCTTCACCTTCAACCTGGTGACCGCAAAGTTCTTGAAAGCCCCGCTAAGGCCTAATCTATCTGCATTTCTATTATTTTGTACAAGCCAAGCCCATTATCGCTCCCAAAAAAATACAAGAAAACATAAGCAAACAATTGCTAACTTGGCATTTCAAGTCTGCCGCCTTTGGCGTTTGCGGAAGTGTGCAAATTCATAGATATCACTCTTGGCTCCCCTCTTTGTAGCAGAGTTCTATCTGATGGGCGTCGGTCACTAAACCCATTTGTATCTAAGCCATAAATCCATATCGGGGGAACTTCGTACACGAGAGAGCACTAAACTTAGCTCCCATCATCAAAAACGGAATCAAATAAATGACTAAAAATAGTATTTAGAAGAGGAAGGCGACGGGTTTAATGCCCTTACTTAATAATTATATGAATTACTAGCATTACCCCATAGTGGGGTTGGGAAGCCACTGGCTAACCAAAGCTGCATAATTTGAAAATTGGGAAGTTATGAATTTTCCGTACTTCTAGTGGCCCGGTTAAAAAATCGTTTTTAGGGAAAATCTTTGACCACAAACAAAGCATTTAAAAAATAATCAAGTCGATGGGTTCATCGGTATAAATAGAAAGATCTATACTAACCAAAAAAGTTGCAAAATGATGTACAGTCTGTCAAGGTATTGTTTGAAAAACCAAAAAAATTTTAAGCAATTTTTTAAGTAAAAAAAATATTATTTAAATATTTATTTCTTATATGTACATATAGCTAACACTTACATAAACAATATTATAAAAGAAAAGTTAACATATTTCATGTTTTTGAACTTAAAAAATAGCAAACAATCCTTTGACAGACTGTATATGGTATATTAAAAAAAATTAAAAAAAGATACATCATTCTACGATAAATTATACTAATCTCTAGCGGTCTGAAGGAAGGGTTCTACTGGCTGATCAGGGCAAGATTATCATATTATCTTTATTTAAAAAATAGTCGTAAATTTCTTCACAGATATTCTACCAACTTATCAAAGCTTTATTTAAAAAATATTCGTAGATTTCTCAAGAGGTTTCTACCTACTTTTCAACACTGAAAATAGTCACAAACCTCAGCTTCGATTCATCTAACCCCATATACTCCCTCGATATACTCCCATTATAAATCAGAAAAATCCCATCATTAAAATGAAAATCTAAAAACGTTAGAAAAGATAATCACGATCAGGTCAGTGGCGTCTGACCTTGCTGTTGTTTTGAGCATAGACCACAAACAATTGGCTTGGCCAGCGATGCCACTTTCGGTTTCATTTGACACGCTCCACACCCTCGCTCCCTTTCCGCCCCATCACCACCTGCGACTGAACCCATTTTTAGAGGTCACTCACGTGCCGTGTGCCCAACTAACTGGATCCGAACTGGATCTTTGACCTATGACTTCTGGTGGAGAATTTACCAACTCATGGTAATTTCCAGGAATCGCTTTTCTGGGTCGACTAATGAGCAATTAAAATTACCAAATGATCGATTCGCGACCGAGATTTATGCGATTTCAACGTGACCAGCGGGCGGACAGAACCAACTGTCCGAATCATCCGATTGCTTCATTGGCTTGGGTTCCTGGGCGGATCACGCTCCTCTGCGGCCTGGTCGCGCTTCAGGTGAATCAGCCGAGATGTGGGCCCCGAAATCTCCCTCCCAGCAGCGTCTGGCACGATCGTCTGCCTCGACCATGTTTGCGTTGATTCATTGGCCGGGCGGCAGTCGCCAATCCCCACCTGCTGCGGCTGCCCTCGTCGCTTGACTGACTTTGTGCGGCGTCATCGTCGCCGGCAATGTCTGTCGGTTGTTTTTTTTTCGGTTCTCGTTCGCGGTTATATAAGTAGCGTGCGTCGCTCGCAAATCCAAAGTATTCTGCTGCGGGAGCTTGCCGCGACCAAGCGAAAAATACGGGTCAGTGTGTGATCGAAGAAGAAGTTGGACAAAGGCAAAGACAAGCATCAAGTTAACCATCATCATGCGAAGCTATTGCCTCATCATGGGTCTGTGTCTCCTTGGACTAGCAGCGACTGAAAGCGATCGAGATCACTGGGTCTGGAGCTCGTACAATCGCAGGGAGCGCTCCTTCCGGGACATCGATCGGAGCTCGCCCATCAGGAATTCCTACGACAACAAGCTGAGGCGAGAGCCCACCACCCGCCGACCGCTGCCCGGGGAGCCGGAGAACGATGAGATCGAGGACTATGCGGATGTGGAGCCCACCAGGTCGTCGGACACTCCCAATGTGGGCACTCGTCAGTACAATCCCTATGGAGGTCAGCCCAATGCCGGGCAGTTTGGAGGAGTAGGTGGTGGATATGGCGGCAGTCCTGGAGTGCTGGTTGGCCCTGGAGGACCCACTGGGATCATAGGAAGACCTCCCCTGTACCCAAACCCCTACCAGCCGGGATATGGTGGCTTCAGTGGAGCTCAGAATGGCATTGGAGGTTACCCGGGCGGCTACGGAGGAGTGGGACAAACCATTCCCGGTGCTGGCTTTCCAGGAGGAAATGTGGGACAAGGCTTCAATGGCTATCCTGGCAACGGACTGGGCCTGAATCAGTTCCCCAGCACTGGCCAGTATCCCTATGGATCCTATCCGGGAGGTGACTTCAGTGGCAATCAGTTTGCGGCACCAGGTGGGCAGTACCCTGGACTGGGACAGTATCCCAGTAGCCAGCAGTTTGGAGGACCACAGTACACCGAGGGTTACGGCTTGGCTGGGGGATTGGGCCTAGGTCAGCTAGGTCTGGGTGGAAATGGTGGCGGTGGCTATGGCGGAGGATTCCCTCCCTTAGGAGGCTTTGGCTTCGATGAGAAGTCACCGGCGGTGGCCGAGGGCAAGAGCGCCAAGAGTGTGGCAGCATCACCTAGGACAGTGAACGACAAGATCACCAAGAAGGTCTAGGTTTTAAGATCTATAATGGTTCCTTGGGGAATCTGCATTTGGAACTAAGAATCTCCTGCTGCTGCCTGGCTCCTTCCTATTCAAACATTCCCACCCGCTCTCAGATGTAAATAGTCCCTTTAGTATAGGCATAGTTTAGGCTTATTGTTAGACTAAGCTAATAAATCCCAATGTTTATCCTTACCTATGGTCGTTATCACTATGATGGAGTAAAACAGAGACCCCGCAAAGGTCCACTGGGACTTCCGCAGATCCTCGTCGCCATCCCACCCATCGGCCTTGATGGCCGTCAGTATCTGCTTCTCAAAGTTGGCCAGATGCTTGCTCACATTGGCCATCCAGTCGCTCTCCCGCAGCACCAAGGCATCGTCCGACAGCAGCCAGATGTTCTCCGTGAGATTGAAGCGCAGATGCTGGATGTCCCGCTTGACCTGAAGGGGATTTTTAAGAATTGTTTCACAGAGTTTGGTGACCTTACTCACCTCCAATTCATGGGGTCTTTCGAGGTGCTGGAATAGGTAGGCTCCGCCCACGCAATAGGAAACCACGAGGAGCACGAGCAGCACATGGGACACGATGCAGGTGAGCACCTTCCACGAGAAACAGATGGCGGCCACACAGCGTCCGCGCTCCGGCTTCGCTGGTTCCATCATGTGCGCCGGCAGCGACTGTGCCCGCCTGCCCGACATGGTGGCGGCGCCCTCTCCCAGCGAGTCTCTCCTTCCGTTGGCTAATTTACCGCTCGGCTGGTTGTAAATTATGAAATGCAAAAAGAAACTAAATAAAGGACAGGACAGGGAAGACCAAAGTCGAAGCTCAGAATACCCTGGGGAATTGGTTTAGATATTAATTAAATTACTAGCGATACTACTGAGAGAAGTACTAAGCCATATATGCTAGGTTTTGGATTTTTATAAAGTTTTCTGAAGGAACTTTCATAAGAAATCCAATGTTTTTGGTTTTAATTTAATTATTCTTAAGAAACACTAATGGATACTAGTTCAGACTAAAGGCCTTATTAATTAAAGTGCTCTTTCCCATAAACCAGTCTATTTAATGGACTCCGAATGGGTTGCTTCGTGTGATCTCCTAAGGAACCTGAAGAAATTACTGGGAAGCCAAAAGGTAGACCAGACACATGCTTATATTGTCCAAATATTTATTTATTTGGGTTGCTGGGGCAAGGCCGAAGAGCCGAGGAGGGAACTGTGCCGCGGGGCGAGACTCCATGAGACTATTTTGGTCCCGTGCCCGGCGGGGGCATTCATCTCATCGTCAAAACGGACGCCTCGGACCCGTGCCACGCCTGTCGAGAACTACTTTTTGCTTATATAGACGGGGGACTACATAACATGTCCGAGCAATTATGAACTTCGATTTCGTTGGGGCAATTATCGCCGCCGATTTATGGCCTGGGAAATGCTTCTAATGGGATGATTACCGAGCAGGGATCGCAATTTCGATTTGCACTGGGGAAAAGTTTTCAGTTTTCCAACACAAGTTCCATGCTGAGGAGTATCCGCTCCGATCCGATACAGAGATCCGACACACACCGATCCGTACGACCCACAAACGCTGACTGAGCACAGAAACAGTCCATTTGTGTGTGGACTCTCCACGGATCTCTCGGGAAAACGATTTATTTTTGGTCTTACGCGAAGTTCTCTTGTCTTCCGAGGTATATAGTTTTTGGAAAAACTTTTATTAACGCCTTTGCTCTCGCTTTTCCTCTTTGTTTTGTTCTCAAAAATATTTCGATGTTTGTGTTTGTTTATGCGGGATTTTCTCCTTTCAACAGCTGATACAGGTGGTCTCTCTTTTCTTTTAAGATTAAATCTTCAGGGTCACGTAGTCAATTAAATTATTATAATTGTACTTTATTAAATTCAGGAAATTTCACAATTTAATTGTTAGCTTGCTTGTTTCTTCTTTGTTCTTGTTATGCTCTTATCAAAAACCGATTAGAGGTAAGTACTTGAGTTCCTACTCTAGCCCAAGATAAGCGCTGCAGTTGGGTCTATTTTTGGTGTTCCGCTTGATGGGTGTGTGGCTTACTAGTCAACATTCAGTTGCCGGAAGGAGCCCTGCAGTCCAAAGAGGCTCTCGAAGTCAACGGGCTGTCCCACCCGTAGGCTCTCGTCGGTGCCATAGTTGTTCTCCTCGTCCCAGTAGCTCCTAGTGGCCAGAATACGCTGCTCCCAATCCTTCTGGATCTCTGGAATCGATCCATTTTCTCCCCCGTACTCCTTAGGGAGATACTTCTTGGGTATTTGCTCAAAGAGAGCCTCCCATTTGCTGCCGTGGACATAGAGCTGAGGGGTAACACAGGTTTAGGCTAACTATAAGGATATATAGGATGGACTTACGCGTCCCTGCTGCTTTTTGGACATCATGGGCTTGATCATATTGAAGATGGTCTCGAAGCCGTTGGGTGTGTTGATGAAATGAATGCCCTGGGGTCGCAGGGGCATGGCCTCCTCCTGGAAGACGGTCATCTTCTTGGCAAACGAGGGTGTCATTTGCAGAAAGTGGCCGGTGGTGACATTGGACAGATCCAGTATGGATATCATGCCATTCACAATGGCCACATCATCCTCGTTGAGCACGATTTGCGTCATGAGAGCGCTGGCCCGGTTCACCTCCTGGAAGGTGAACTTATTGGGATCGTACGAGGCCATACGGATCAAGGCCAAGCGAGGTCCATTGTCGTTCAGGGGACGTGGCAGTACCAATATGGTGCTGGGGATAGATTGGAGTAATCATAAAGGATTTTCTTGGCTGAATCAGACTTACCCCAGCTTAAAGAGCTCCAGGGTCTTGTCCACATCCATATTGGGACCGCCAAAGTAGTCGGGATACTTGGTCCGCAGCGTGTAGAACCTATCGATCTTGGCCTTGGTCCGCTCCAAGCTGAACTTGCAGCCGCGCAGGAAGTTCACCAGGGTCTGATCATCGGTGCGGGCCCTGAGGTGGGGCTGCTGCCGGATCCACTCCCGCAGGGCGGCAATGTCATCGTCGATCTTGCCGGGCACCTCGTTCAGCTTCTCGATGGCGATCTTCTGGAGCTCGGGACTCAGCGGGCGGATGGACGGCATCGTGAGCTTGGGATCCCCTTGGCGGTCGGCGAACGAGTGTGGATTTTTGACCCTGCCATTTGTGCAACTCAAGTTGGAATCGATAAGCTATCGCCGAAGCACTGATAACCATGTATTGAAATAGTCGTCAAGAAGAACAGTTATCGACAGCATTTATTGGGGGTTTATAGCCCAGTGGGCTTTACAGGTCTTGAAATCGATTCAGTCTATGATCAGCTGGCGGAAGGAGCCATCCAGGCCAAAGTGACTTCCCTCTTGGCCAAGGTGTGCGGGCTCCTCGCGTAGCTTCTCATTGGTGCCAAAGTGCTGAGACTCCTCGAAGTAGCTGCGATAGCTGGCCAGCTTGGTCTCCATGTCGGTGGTTATGTCCAGCATGGTGCCCTTGGTGCCGCCATACTCCACAGGGAGATACTCCCGGGGGACTCGCTCGAAGATGGCCTCCGGATCGGAGCTAACAGAGACCTGCAAGTAAAGGTTAGCACAGTTCTCTTTGAAGTATAGCCAGTGCCCTACCCTCTCCTTGATCTTGGCGGGAAACCAACCCAGCAGCGTCTTGAAACCCATCTCGAAGGCCTTGGGAGCATTGATGAAGTGGATGCCCTTCTGCCGCGTGGGCATAGCCTCATCGGCATAGGCCGAGAACTTGCTCAGGAGCTGAGGTTGGAGAGCAAAGAGATTGGCTCCCGTAATGCCACTCATGTCCATGATCTCCACGTAGCCACTGACCGAGGCATTGTCATCCTCCAGCATCATGATCTCGCCAAACATGGAGCCCACCTGAATGATGTCCTGGAATTTGAACTTGCTGATATCGTAGGACCCGGCCCGAATGATGGTCACAGCCGGGCCAGTGTCGTCCTTGTCCAGGGGAATGCGCAAGATGACGCTGAGGGAGAAGAACCTAAGTAACTTGAATTTAAGAATGGAATACCTTTACCCCATGCGAACAATCTCCAGCACTTGCGGGTCATCCACCAAGCGGTGCTCGTTGAAGACCTCGGGTATGACAGCCTGCAGGGTGTAGAATCTATCGATCTTCTGCTTGGCCTTCTCCAGACTAAACTTCGAGCCGCGCAGGAAGCTGAGCAGGAACTGATCCGCCACGCAGGAGCAGAGATGGGGCTGCTTCTGCAGCCATTCCCTCAGGGCGGCTATGTCGGACTCCACGCGACTGGGCACCTCGTTCAGCTCCTCGATGGCCACCTTCTGTAGAGCCGCCGGCAGGGGACGCACTGGCACTGGATTGGGGGCACTCGACTTACTCATGCTGGCAGCTCTGTCGGTGGCAGACTAACCCAAAGGCTCAACCCATGCCGACAATGCACTTGGTCGACACTCGAATCATGATATTCAAAGCGAAAGCCGATAAGATCCGACTAATCTGGCTAGCGATTAGCAGGGTTATAGCTGATGTTTTTTAAAGTATATCAAGCGAAAGCCCCTTTTTGTTAGGAATTAATTGGAATTAAAACTTAAGAGACTCAAGGAAACTTATACTTTCCTTAAAAATTAATTAATTATACGTAAAGGTAATTTTGTGGCATCTAAAGCTTAATTTGTTTCCCCTTCAAGGACTCCCATTTATGCTCAAGTTTATTTTCTAGATAATATCCGTAACATCTGAAACCTAACTAGATAATATCAAGTTCGTGTATACAGTACTTCCTTGACTGACCTTATAGTAAACGAACGCCGAACCACTGGGTAATTTTGAGTTTTCGATGTTGTTGTCTGATTTGCTTCTATGGAGCGATGGGTAGTGTGCTGGACTATGAAGCTGATGGTTCCGAGTTCGAGTCAGAGTCGTAACAATTGTGTTTAAAAATTTTTCGTTAATAAAATTTATATATAATAACTGTAACATGTTATCTTACAGAAGCTATGCAATACTATCTATGAACTAGTGCGCAGTACTGTAGGGATTATATACATAGTTTAAATAAACTCGGGAGTTCTCATATCATATTTAACCTGGAATTTCCCCTTATAATTATCAGTTTCCGCCCAGACAACTATTTCTACCCCAAGCTGAAATATCTTGCCCCACCTTAGGGTTAAATAAAAACCTGCTTATCTCTCACAGGCACACTCACACCCACGCATACCAAATCTATATAGATAGAGTCGGCCAGATATCGCCAGTATCGAAGTAGAATATAAACTTTATTCAAAGAAAAATAAACACGGGAATACAATTACGCTAGACGTGAACTACTGAGCTAAGACTTATGTTCTAGATACCCTGTTGAAGCTGCCACCGTCTCTAAACTAGTCTCGGGTGCAGATATCTCGAGATTTTACATTCAAACGAATATATATATTATATATTATGTGGATATATCTATGGGATGTCCTATAAATACGCGGATCTGATGGAGCGGATGTAACCTAGGAGTGGTTTGCTATTGCACAGGAGCTGGAGAATCTTTCGAAGTATCTGCCGGATGCCAGAGTATCTGCCGGAGTATCTGAGAGCCAGTTAGTACAGCCCGGAGGGCAGGTCCGTCACCTTGGACATGGATCCCTGGGTGTAGGATCGGGTTCGCGCCTTCGCACCCTTTCCTGCGCTGGCGCTGGCACTGGCGCTTGGGTAATTTAGGGGCTCGGGCTGCATCCGCATGGCCGGATTGCTGGTGAAGTAGATCTGCTGATTGCTGCGCGACTTCTCCCGGCCGACGGCCGCCTCGTTGAGGGCTTCGTGGGCGTGGGAGGAGTGCGAGGATGCGAAGGCCGCCTCCAGGCGTTCCACATTCTTGGTGACCCTTCGGGCCTGCAGGGCAGCCGTGATGTCCGGCTTGGGGTACTTCTGGGGCGTGTTCATGCCCGTCATGAAGAAGACCCCGTTGAACTGCTGGGCTGGCGGCGCTGGAGGTGGCGGAGCCGGAGCCTTGACCTTTACGGGCTGATGGGGAATCGCCGGGATGGGCGCCACATCCTGGACACTCTTGCGCAGGGCCTGCATGGTCGGGTCGTGCTCGTCGTGCCGCGCATTCATGATCACGTCGAGGAGCTCCCGATTGGTGCTGGCATTGTAGGCCGTGGCCGTGGCATTCGCCTCCGGCATGTCTGGCGTGGGCGAGTCCATCTGGTAGGCCGAGGGCTGGTCCGTCTCCGGGGCATCGTAGTCCACCTCGTCGAAGAAGGTGTGCATGGCAGCCAGGCGCTCGGCGGCATCGGGATCTCCCGGCTGATGGAGCACAGCCATGCCATAGTCGGAGCCATCCTGCTCGGAGCAATCGGTGCGGGGCACAAGGTGTGCCAGGGATCGGGACTTTCGCGGTGGCTGCGGCACTATGTTCACAGGCACAATCTCCTGCTCCGACGGCCGAAGCTGCCGCATCCTGGGCCTGGAGCTGGTGCCCGCCTGGCTGCTGATCTGCTTCTCCGCCTCGCTGACAATGTTGTCCAGTTCCTCGATGACGTCCTCGATGGTGGCTGCATCATCGTCGTCCTCCTGAACCGCCGCCGCCTTCCGTGACTGCTTCCCCTTGGAGGGCAGAACGAGAATGGGCACCGGGCTGAGTGAGGCTCCCGTCTCCGAGCTGCTGATGCCCTCATCCTCGTGCTCCGAGCTGCTCGTCGGCTTCGTCTTGGTGCTGGGCGGCACCTGGCGGGGCAGGGCCACGGGCTGGTGGGAGGAGGACTCCACCGGCTTGAAGTTGGACTGCTGCTGGGCGCCCTGCATGCGAAAGATCTCGCGCTGGAGCTCGGCACAGCGCTCCTGCAGCCGCCGCTCCATGGAGGTCAGCACGGCCTTCTCCTCGTGCAGGATCTGCACGCGCCGCTCCAGGATCACCATCTGGCTGCGCACCCGCTCCGCATCCCTGGCCTGGGCCATCATCTTGTCCACGTCTATGTGCAGTTCGTTGAAGCGCTTCACCTCGCTCTTCAGGGCATCCAGCCACGGCGAGGAGGAGGAGATGGTGCGGGCCAGGGTGCTGGCATCGAGGCCCGCCTGGAAGAGCTCCGCCTGGATGTACAGGCGCTGCTGGATGCTCACCGCGCTCTCAATGAAGGTGTTGAGGAATCTATGGGGGATTGGGTATACTTGTAATCTTTTAAAGAGTAAAATTAATGGCTTCACTCACTTGACTCCCGCACACTGGAGCTCCCCGGAGCCACCGCCGCTGTTCAGAATCCCCACCAGCAGCCGGAAGCGCACCGGCTCACTGCATCTCAGGCGCAACGTGGACATGGCGTCGGAGACGGCTGTGTGACCTGCGGAGGCTATCTTGTGGCTGCCAGTGCCACTGCCAAAGGGCTGCCGGTCGCAGGCGGAGGCGAGCAGCTGCAGGGCCAGGATTCGGGCACGGATGCCCTGGCCCGTGGCCGAGGAGGCCAGCGGCATGAGACCCACGGGCGTGTTGCCCAACCGTGCTATGGCATCCAGAGATCGCGAGCAGCAGATGCTCAGACATTGCCTGAAGGATTCGAATAGAGGAGTTAGTTTGGGGGAGAAAGGTTTTTGGAGAGGGTGCTCAACTCACAGGCACGACAGCTCATCGAGCAGGGCACGACGCTGGTAGCTCTGGGGGTTCCTGGTCATGGCCAGGGAACTGCTGGCTCCTGGGATTGGGGCTGGGGCATTGCTGGCCTGGGCCATTTGAATGGCGCGCAGGACCTCCAGCAAGTGGCTAATGCCATCCGCAGGAGTGGCCACAAACTCTTGGACAAAGCTGAAAGGAAGGGTTAAAATTAGCTCTAAGGTTTCTTTTTAAAGAGAGGAAAACCCACCTGCTGAAGGAGACTCGGAGATCGGCACGCAGCTTGGTCAGCAGATCGGTTATGGAGCCAAACTGGCGCATGGACATCTCTCTGTCATTTACGGGCGGAGCAGGAATGGGAGATCTAGGGAATAGGGGAATGAAAACCTTAATTTCCTTTGGAATTAAATATAATTTAAATGTTTTACTTGTACTCTGAGTGCTTGGCCGGCAGCGTGGCCGACCTGGAGGCCTCCTCCTTGGCACTGAGACCCGTGCTGACATCGTAGATCGATTGCTTCTTGCCCGAACTGCTGCCCTTGGTGAACTTCCTCAGGGAGTACACATAGTCCTCCGGATTGTACACAGGTGGACGTTGATTTTCCTGTTTCAAATTGGTTAAGTTATAAGTTACGACTTAATTAAGATAGCGACTCAGCGAACTCACCTTGCTGAAGACTGGGGCCTGGGGCCAACTCTGCTCGGAGCCACCTATCTTGTAGGAGGCCAGGGATCCATTGAGGCTGCTGGCTCCGCACTTGTTCGTCCCCGAGCTGTTGGAGCCACCTGCTTTCTGGGGCGACTGGCTCTGGTGGCTCGGCACCTGACCCTGGCCGGGCAGCTCGCACATGCTGGGAGCCATCTGGAGGCGGTGTCCCGGGCGGAGCTGCTGCTGCTGCTGGTGTCGCTGCAGTGTCGAGCTGTCGCTGCGTTAATTGGATGGGGAAAACCAATCGGGTGGAGTCAATTAATGTACGTGCCTGACATGGGAGAACTCGAATTTGCATTCAAGCCGGGCTATAAATAAGCTAAGGAGTTGCAGTTGGAGTTTTGGGTCGCCACCACCACCACGTAACGCACCGGAAAAACAAGCCGTTAAGTTTATTGAACATATTTCTGGCTGCGAGTACCAGTCTTATCGGCAGTCGCAGTCGGAGTCGGAGTTGGAGCTGGACAGGTGCCTTGGATATCCGCTGTCAACGACACCCAGATGGAGACGAGGTGCGAGTATGTGGGCTGTGTGGGCCCGTTTCCTAGCCACTAACCACCAGCCACTAACCACTAACCACTAAGCGATCGAGCGCCGCTCGATTTTGATCTGTGACAGTCTCCGATTTGTTATTTAATTTTTTTCTCTTTGCTAAATTTGCATTTTAATGTGCTAGAAATAAAGACACTTTCACTGATCGACGCCGCTGAAAGAGACCTCCCTCTCGAGGCCCCAGTACCGTTAGAGCACAATGAGGGGTTAACGGCTCACATATATTGTTCGAGTGGCTATATGCAAATGCGGTTATGATGCGCCCATGGTTACCTCAGCCCGCCCAGCTCAGCTGGTATCGATCCGCCAATCAGTCACGTACCGCAGATGCTCAGGCATTCGGTTCTTTGCGTCAGGTGTGCCCCTCGGAGTCGGAGTCCAAGTCGGAGTCGGAGTCAGATGCGGTTCCCACAGCAGCACCGCCAGCATACAAAAAAACACTTCGATCAATGTCAGCCACTGGCCGCAGACAGGAGAAACTCAACGGCAGCGATGGGTGTTGAGAGATCATTCAAAACAGAGTCAGAGTTGGAGGCAGAGGAGGTCTGGCGGGGTTGGAGCACTAAAATCTGCATAAATCAATTTGTGTGGAGCAGAAATTGAAATCGCGGAGCGAATAGTGCTCCACAAACTGGAATTGATAAGCCGTGAAATGGCCCCCAGACCCGGGCTAATGGTCTCAACGAGGGGAGAGTGCTCTCCATTAGTCGCAATATAAGTCGATTCCAACTGACTTTGTTTATTTTTAAACATTCGAGTGTTACTTCTTCGAAAGCACTTATCTATGGAGTGGTAAAAACTTTATGATAGGTATTGATCGGTGAGGGGGGAATACTGTCTTCAATGTCTTTAAAAATATTTGTATACTATAATTTTCATTTGAAATATGATTTCTTTGGGAATAAGGGAACAAGCTTTGTAGGGCAGTTGTTACAAATAGTAGCCAAAGATGCGGAAAGGTCATATATTTGATTTGCAGTATGCAGCCATAATTTTGCTGGGAAGTTGAGAGCGTAAAAATCGAAAGATAGAAATGCTTCTAAGTGTGAGTATACACTGTATGCTTACAAAAGAGCGGATGGATCTAGGACGCTCTGTCTCTCTGGCTTTTAAACAAAATTTCAAGAGCTTTGTGGGGCAGTTGCTACAAATAAAGACCGAAAGGTCATACATTTAATTTGCAGTATGCCGGCTATAATTTTGCTGGCGACGAAAATTGCGCTCTCTCCGCTCGGGCAAAGTTAAGAGCGTAAAAATCGAAGGATAGAAAAGCTTCTAAGTGTGAGTTTACACTGTATGTGTAAAAGAGAGCGGATGGATCTGGAGGGCTCTGTCTCTCTGGCTTATATACAAAATTTCTAGAGAGCCCAGGACCAGCGCATGAAACTCCTGTGCCAAAAAATAGTAAGACGCTACTCATCTTCAAGGTTCTACTATCCTTGGAGTAACCAACAAAGCAGACTGTGTTCCCTAAGAACCCTCTCCGTTCGAATTAATACCCAGGAGATGTATCGGTATGCAGTTTATTCGGGGTCAGGATCAGGATCAGCTTAGAAGCACTCATCGATGGACGGCAACCATCCGCTGCAGTAGTGCCAGACGGCCCAGGCGGACCATCCCTGCTGGCTGAGCACCTTCTGGGCGCAACGGACGGAGTTGGTGATGTCGTCGGTCAACAGGGCATTGCAGCTCAGGCCACACTCGTTGTAGGAGAAGCGTCCGTCGGCCTGGCACCAGTACAGATCGTTGATCTGGAAGATACCGTAGTCGTTGGAGCCGTCCCAGTTGGGCGGGCCCACCACCCAGGTGCGGTAGTCGCTCTCGTGCTGGGCAATGCACGTCCACTTGTCCAGCTGGTCATAGGGAACGCCCAGGCCGGACATCTCGCGGGCCAGGGAGCAGCGGTCCAGGGTGCGGGCAGCCAGGGTGGTGCCGGCGCAGGCAGCCAGAGCCAAAAGTGCGATGAAGGCCTTCATGTTGGTTTAAACGAAACTGTTTGGCTAACTGGGCTCCTTACCGGGGTATTTATGGGAAAGTGGTTGCCCGAAAGTGGTTTCTGCGATGGCCATATCATATCAGCCCTTGAGCGCGTACACACTCAAAGATAGAAATATAATTAAAAGCCGCAACCGGGCAGATTTAAATAATTCATTCAAGTCCAAAACAATATGAAATAAGACCAAGAAAACCTTATCACTTGGCCGAGTACATCATAGGGTTCGATCTCAAAGAGAATAAAAGAACATTCCCGCCGCGAACGCTGCCTAGTTTTAGGCTCCGGGAAAAGGGGAACTCACACGGAGCTTTCGACTGATAACCTTGAAGATCGGGTGTTAGCCAGATTTCGTCATTGTTCGGGGCGGGTTGTTGAGGTTCAATGAATCGCGGAGAAAGGTACGAGTGGAGCCCTGGCTGCTGATTAGCATAATTGCTGTTATATCAACAATGACGATGGGCTTAGAAGGGGCCCATTGTGCTCGAGTTCGAGTTGCCGAAAAATATAATATACGAAAAAGATAGAGCCCGGGAGCCGCCCCAGTGCTAATCCAGATGATTAATGATTAATCATTTTCTCGACCACAACTGGGGGCTAATAGCTGCAGTCAAGTGGCGCTGTTTCGCCATTAAACCCAAGACTCCGCTCCAAAGTCGGACATTAAACTTGGGCCGTGCAACAGATGGGAATTCGTCTGGGCAAAAGAAAGAAAGAGATACTACGTATCCGAGTGCAATTTCCAGTCTCAAATGCCTCGGATGCCGCACAATGAATAACTATGAATAATTCGCCCCAACATGCAACCGCACCCCAGTTGCGTGAGCAGAGACCCACCGAGATATGGCGAAGACAATGCCTGCTATATTTTAGATAAATATTTCGAGTAGCTGCTGGCAGACAGCGAACTGCCAGCGATCACCAGATGTATCTTACGCACAATGCTGAGATACTGTTTTGGTGGGCTTTATGCGAGGCGTAGATGGAGATCGAGTGCGGAGGAACCGCCATATTGGGCGGCTAAATGTTTCCGTATTTAGTTTGGGGATACTCCATCAGCCACTGTTACGAATGCTGATTAATGAGCAAAAATCACTTTGCTGGCAAAAAATAAAATAATGCTGCATTGAGTGCCGTTGTGCGTTATCAGAAAAGAAATTGAACAAAGCTAAGAAAGAAGCACGTTTGCCACATTTAAATTGGGGAAAGGTCCATATTTGACTTGGAACAGTGTCCTTATCATCAGACTTTCCAACTCAACTATTACCCAATGGAACTTTTTTCCTGAAATATTTACAACTTACATGTGGAATTTTGCAGCATGTATGTGCCTACTACCTACGGAAAAGTCTCTTTCGCTTTTGTTCATGTAGTGAATCTCTCACTGCTCTGCTCTTTATGAATTTTCTCAGAGTACAGAATTCTGTACGGAAAGGACAGCGTACTATTCACTAATACCTGAATTTCTCGCTTACCACATGCTGACTTGGGCATGCATCTATATGGAAAAGGGCAGCATATGAATCACTTATACCTGAATCTCTCGCTTACCACATGCTGACCTGGGCATGCATCCCTAAGATCATCCCTGTAAGCCATAGAAAGTCCGACTGGGTAGGATCATTATACAATATGCAAGTTATATTTTAATCAATGTTGGCTTCATAAAACAGATAACCAAATGCAAAAATTTTTATACAATTTGTATGATTGCATTATGGGTAGGATTAAGGCTGAATTACGAACGCCTGTCTATACTCAACATCACATTTTATTCCCTGCTAGTGTCATTTAGTTTTATTTATTCTCCAAATCCTATTGAATATCCCAATCAAAAATTCATCGTTATGCGCCTACAGACTTGTGCCTGCTCCTGTGGCCCCTTTCAGTACACACTAAACCCAGATTTGGAAACTGTAGCTTCGCCATCGATACGCCATTCTATCGGGTTTGCCGCGGAAGAGTCTCGAATAATATGCATCTTCTATATATGGATGCACGAGAGCCACCAGACTCAAAGTATATGGTGTAGGAAAGCAAGAAGTCGGGCGACAGCAAGGACACGATGGTCCTGGTCTCTTTTTATGAATTATTAATCTGATTTGACGAATTACGCAATTATTAAGGTTAAGCTAGGAGGATGGGACAAGGACAAGTTTGAGTGTCTTGAACTAAACTAATTTTTTAGAAGGAAAAATTTTGGAAATCAAACGCCATGAATTCTTTGTGTAGGAATGTATCTGAAACTGATACATTATAAGTTGAAGTAGATACATAAAAGTAGATATATAAAAAAGCAACTCTTGGTGTCGCAGGGGAATTGCAAAACTGTCGTCGTCACTGGACTCCTATTTCTAGCCTTTTTGGCTGGACGGCGGCGAAAAGTGAAATTTTATATGTAATGGCCCACACATAACAGAGTCATTATGACAGTTGTTGGCCCGGCCAAAGCGAATGAAATCTATTAGACATTAAAGCGGAGCCTCAATCTTGGCCGGCAAACAAGTTAATTTAATTTCCAGGCATAAAACAAATTACGTATGAAAAGTCGCCGTTATCGCTGCGTTTATCATGGCTGGTACGATGGTATGTATCTCGATCTCCATTTAGTTGAGGCCTCTTAGTGCCAACGGACTTTGGCTCGATTGAAAACAATTTCGATTCAATTACATCTATGGCAGAGCGACGAGGCAGAGACATGATGTAGGTCTATGGGATTGCCATTTGCGGCTAATCGCCGGAGATCAACTTTGCCATTTAGAGTTCGTTTGGGCCTGGCCAATTGGCAAAGACCAGTACGAGTGTCGGCCTAGAGCCTAATGTATTAATTTGAGATGCTATTCTCAAGGGTGTCATACATTCCAGGAGATTAGAGCTTCTCTAAATTAGTATGCGACCCCAATCAAGCCGAGTTCTTCTCGCCCCCCAAAAAAAATACCCATTTCGGACAGCTCATAAAATTAAGAAGATGGAATGGACTTGGAAATGGGAAAGTTTCGCTTCGCGCTGAGCCGACACCTTGCCAAATTGTTTCTATGCGGCGTTACACAAGCTGCGGCGGAATGAGAAAAACACCTGGTTTGGGGCCACAATAAGCTGGGATCGGATGTGGGTTTTGCTGCAGCGCCGAGTGGCACTTTTGTGACGATGATGCCAGAGATTAAGTCACCGGCGACATGCAAAAGTTCTCATGGCAGTTCCATTTCTTTTGCCCATTTTGCATTCGCATTTGTCCGCGGCGAATTTTACCCACACTCGACTCGAGTCGAGTCGCAGATAAAACTATTAGGAGAATTTAGCAACCGACAAAGCCGGAGAGAAATGTGGCCACTTTTCAGCTGTCAGAGATCGAGATCGAGAGATCTCTCCACGCAGATTCCCAAGGCTGTCAGCTCCCTTGAGCTATCGCCCATTCCCGGCTTTTGTCATCTTTTTGATCGTCGACTGACGACGACTGACGACTGTCAAGCTTGACGGCGTTGCGCTTGACTCCAAATTAAAATGGTTGTCTTTTTGGAAGAGCTTTTCCAGCGCTCATTATAGTTTTCACTGGGATTCGTTTTCAACAACAACGGCTTGCTGGGCACCTGCCCGCCCCGGGGCTATATATCAGCGGGCCCCAGCTGTCAAATAATATAATTAGGGTTTGTCTTGCTGAAACTATATCGCGGCGGGGCGTGGGGCAGCAGCGACTCAAAGTCTTAAAGTCTCTGGAGCTTGCCTTTTGACACAGTTGCGTTTTGGAGCTGCAGAGAAATGTTTATAATTTGTTGTTTGTGTCGAATCTGTGGCAGGTAATTGATGCCGAAAGTGGCTCTGTGGCCCAAACCCAAAGCGGGGGCCAGTGACAATGGCACTGAACCGCTGAAGATCATGTCAAGTTAACCGCGTGGAAAAGTGGAAGAATGGGTAATGCGATCATCTCGGGATTGTGCAAGTTCAACCAGAGCCTGAGCATGACTTACCCCTCTGACCAAAGATAACGTCATAGTTATCATATCTCTCGAAATCCGATCCTGTCCTGCTTTCGCTCAGAACATTCCAGATCATCTCGGGCGAGCGATCTCCGCCACACACTGTTGACTCCGCCAGACGGGGCAGCCAACTGCGATGGCGATGAGACTTTGACTTTGGCCATTTTCCTCGAGAGTCTCGAGGAACTCGTGCACTGATAAAAGCTAGAAAAGCTGATAGAGGTAAACCCCCTTAGCCTGGCCGAGAGATATTGGCTATCGACTTGTACAACTTGGGGCATCAGTAAGTGGCGAGTCGTCTGAAGATATGTCGGCTTGAGGGGGCACCATTGATAATTTAATTACGCGCCTTTATCTTAATGAAAATCACATGAACAGCTAAAGTTTCAGGTTTTTGGAGGGTCGATTTCCAGTTTTGAGACCCTGCTAATCAGTCCCATGTCGTGTGAATGGGTTTCGGGATATCCTTCAAAATTTTCTTTTTAAATGAAATTATTTTCTATTACTGTAATTTCCATCTTAATTAATCAGTTGTTTTAGAAAAACATAAATCCTGGGACTTGTTTTCTTGACTTAGATTTTTTCTATACTGTTATCGTGGTTTAAATGTTGATTCTTACTTATTTCGTCGATTTCTCTTTTTAGCTTTTACTTTTCAATGTGCTTGCTTTCGTTCTTGTAATCGTAGTGTGACCGTAGTCTTCCTTTTTACTTAATCCTAATTTCTCTGCGAAATCTTAACATAAAATGCTAAATGCAAAGAACTTATTCCATCAAAGCTAACAATACTTAAGACATATTAAATTCGGTCTGATTACATAAATATATTTAGTTTTTTCCCTCTGAAAATATTTTAGAGAAATTTGAACCATTTTCATTTTAGATTCCGCCTCTTTTCACCATCTAAACTTCCTCTTTCGCACTTCCCTAGAGTTAGTTATAAAATTACCAGTATTTTTTCCAAACTTTTATTCACCAGTAACCAGGCACCCTTCTATCTGTTATTTTCTATCATAGTAACTCCACTTTGCTAAAGAATCGGATAGCTTGGGAGTTAATATATATATATTTCAGTTAAATTACATTACTATATAACCTTGTTTTCCATATGAAAATATATTCTCGAGAAATCTTTTGATTCCGAAATTTGTTCAACTTAGATTCCGCCCCTTTTCACTATCTAAACTTCCTCTTTCGCACTTCCCTGGAGTTAGTTATTAAATTCCCAGTAGTTTTTCCAAACTTTATTCACCAGTTACCCGTTTCCCAGGCACCCTTCTACCTTTTTCGAAGGATGTCCTTTGTAATTTCCTTTTTAAAGAAATTATTTTCTATCATAGTAACTCCACTTTGCTAAAGAATCGGATAGCTTGGGAGTTAATATATAATATAACCTTTTTTTCCTTATGAAATTTATTTTCGAGAATTCTTTTGACTCCGAAATTTGTTCATCTTAGATTCCGCCCATTTTCACCATCTAAACTTCCTCTTTCGCACTTCCCTGGAGTTGGTTATTAAATTCTCAGTATTTTTTCCAAACTTTATTCACCAGTAACCCGTTTCCCAGGCACCCTTCTACCTGTTCCTGCCATCTGTCAGCCGCTGCTCCTCAGACCAATTAGATGGGCCACAAACCGAGTGTAAAGCCCATTGCGGTAAGTCGGCTCCGGAGTGGAATTGTTATCTGTGGACCATCATAACTTAACGCTCGACTGACTTCCTCGACGGCAGCAATTGTCTTAGCCTGACCCACGCAATGTCGCTCCAGAGGGCGCCGAACCCCTCAACCTTAGGGCAATTACTTATGCATTTCCAGCTTTCCGACTTGTGCTAATGTGTTCAGATTATAGGAAACAGTTCGGCTCGGGGCAGGCACTTTTAGCAGAGGTCTACAGAGGCAAGTACCCCCCAATGTACGATCTCCACCATTCCTGGAGAATGGTATAATTTTCCGGTCTTTGATTTCCTGCTTTGTTTTAGCCTGTTCCTCAGACGATCGCAGAGAGGGTCTTTGTCTATGCGTTTCCACTTCCTTTGGCCGAGCTGTGGGTTCCCGTTCCCGTTCTGAGACTCTGCTACTCTGGGTTTACCTTCGTTTATCACCAGCTACTCTTACAACAAGGGAGCGACGGACGACGGACGACGGCCACTTGTGTAATTTATTGCCCACTGCGTTGGCCACATTAAGAATTCATTGACCGGTCCCAGTCAAAGTCATCGGCCTGTGCCCGCCACTCTAGAAGGGAAGCTGTTCCGAGCTGGAGCTGCTTCCACTCTTCCATCGATTTTCTCCCATTTAGAAAGTGTGTGAGGAAAGGCAATAATTGATAAATCATACAGGCCACTGGAAACTAACAGAACTCTAGTCTTTGATATGTGACGGTCTGACCAAGATGAGATTATAAGCCTGAAGATTCAAGCTAGCTTTTCCCTAATTGAAGAGAATTTCAAAACAAAACGAATGTAGTATAAAGTGAAGTTTATTGAGCGAGCTTAGAAGCAGCTGTCGATGGACGGCAGCCATCCGCTGCAGTAGTGCCAGGTGGACCAGGCAGACCATCCCTGCTGGCTAAGGACCTTCTGGGCACAACGCACGGAGTGGGTGATGTCGTCAGTCAACAGGGCATTGCAGCTGAGGCCGCACTCGTTGTAGGAGAAGCGTCCACTGGGGGAAGAGCACCAGTAGTAGTCGTTGATCTGGAAGATGCCATAGTCGTTGGAGCCATTGTAGTTTGTGGGGCCAACCACGTGGGTGCGGTAGGAGCTCTCATGCTCGGCAATGCAGGTCCAGCGAGCAAGCTGGTCACGGGGAACGCCCAGGTTGGACATCTCCCTAGCCAGGGAGCAGCGGTCCATGGTGCGACCGAAAGCAGGAGCGGCCAAAGCCAGAGAAACCAGAACGATAAAAGCCTTCATGTTGAAAATTGACAGAAAACTGATGTCGAAGCCCAAAACCATTTGCGCTTTTATAGGGCCAAAGGCCCGCCTTATCTGAGATAATACACTTCAGATAGTCCTTGCTGGGGCTATCATCAAAAGAATATCTCTCGGAAAAAATCCCCGAATACCTTCTGATTAACGAATAATATTTATATTCAATATTATTTATTATTTTGAAGTATCTTATCAATATCTTTCTTCGTTTTCCTTGCGGGATGTTCAAATATGCTGGCGTTTTCTTCATCAATCATACGGTTCCTATCTTGTGAAAACCGAAGACTTGAGGTCTGTAGACACATTGTACTATTACTTAAAGGTAATTGCCGGCGTCATTAAGCTGGCACAAGTGCCAGATAATTCCTTTATCAGCCAAGGGTTCTGCTATAAAAGCACAACCCTTCCTGCCTTCGACATCAGTATTCTGTAAAAGAATCAACATGAAGGCCTTCATCGTTCTGGTTGCTCTGGCTTTGGCTGCTCCTGCTCTTGGTCGCACCATGGACCGTTGCTCCCTGGCCCGCGAGATGTCCAACCTGGGCGTTCCTCGGGATCAGCTGGCCCGCTGGACCTGCATTGCCGAGCACGAGAGCTCCTACCGCACCCACGTGGTTGGCCCCACCAACTACAACGGCTCCAACGACTATGGCATCTTCCAGATCAACGACTACTACTGGTGCTCTCCCCCCAGTGGACGCTTTTCCTACAACGAGTGCGGCCTCAGCTGCAACGCCCTCCTGACCGACGACATCACCCATTCGGTTCGTTGCGCCCAGAAGGTCCTTAGCCAGCAGGGATGGTCCGCCTGGTCCACCTGGCACTACTGCAGCGGATGGCTGCCGTCCATCGACAGCTGCTTCTAAGCTGGGAGAGTATCTGATTTGAAATAAAGACGTTTTGAGAAAGAATTGCTGTGCCGATCTCTGGGCTTCCACTTTCACTCCGATGCGCAATTGCCACCCCGGGCAATGAGATTCCAATCGCGAGATAATCGCGATTCGTGGGCTCGAAACTTAATTCGTGGACGCCGGGGGGCTCTTAGTCATTGCTATAATCGTATGACATTATGGTTTTCCAAAGTCTGATTATTACGGGCGGAAGTTTCGGTAAACTGCCTGCATGTTTCGCTCTGAGCCTTTGCAAATTTAAATATCAAAACATTGTCGCGCTCGGCGCCGAAGAGAGCCCGTCAGACTGGTTTGGGACTCTGGCTGGGGCAAGTCCAAGCTCAATGGTATTATAATGAATATGCCTAGGCGGGGTTATTATTTGACTTTGACCCGCTGACAAACGAAGCTTCGGGTTTACTTTCTATTGGAAAGAGTTGCGAATCACAGCTATACTAATTTAGTAGTCAGTCGCTGGATGCATCTTTGTTTGTTTTAACAATGATTATGTTTAGCGCATGTTTTTAAGGCTCTTTGTTTTAGCAAAATTACTTCTTTGATCCGATATTTATGGCTTCTTAGCAGAGCCACACTTTTATGTTTATTGGCGAACTCAAAAAGTATTCTTTTGGACAAATTAGAAAGTGGTCAAGTCTGGCAAACTTTAGACAGATCAATCAATCGTAAAAGTAGCCTTTATAAAAGTTTAGGCTTAAAGGGAGAAACCATTCAGACATATTCATATACAGTTCTTGTATACTTTTGGGATTAAAACATTTCTGTAAAGTTAGCAACCCTTCCTGTCAACAATTATTGGCCAGATAAAGTTCCGGCTAGGAAAATTAGGTTCATTATCGTGTAAATGTGAGAGTTAATTTTAGCCGGGACCCAGAGTCAATGTAACATTTTTTCCGGAACCCAATACAAAAATCTGATTTCCGATAGTCAATTGAAGGAGAAGAAGAGATTTATAGCACTTCTGTGGCTCTGATAACCAAAGAAACATTGTATTTGCGCCTTATAGCACAATTCGGTACTTGACAGCACAATTGATAGTTAAGCAGCTATACTCGTATGTTATTCCTTAACGTTCAGATACATTTTAGAGTGGCAATTTGCCAGTGAGGGAAGAACCCCTCATTTTTGCCCGATTTTCTTTACTTTAAGTTTATCTGGTGATTTTCTTTTCCAGAAAGTCACTCAATTTGACAGTGAGGACAGAAACCGGCACTAAGTCTCTCTTTCTCTTTGCACTAAAATAGTAAGCAATGTGCAGTTTTAGTCAATCAATTTATTCGGGGTCAAGACAAGTTTAGAAGCAGCTGTCGATGGAGGGCAGATAGCCGTTGCAGTACTTCCAGGTGGACCAGGCGGACCATCCCTGCTGGCTAAGGACCTTCTGGGCACAACGCACTGAGTGGGTGATGTCGTCGGTCAGGAGGGCATTGCAGCTCAGGCCACACTCGTTGTAGGAGAAGCGTCCACTGGGAGGAGAGCACCAGTAGTAGTCGTTGATCTGGAAGATGCCGTAGTCGTTGGAGCCATTGTAGTTGGTGGGGCCAACCACGTGGGTGCGGTAGGAGCTCTCGTGCTCGGCAATGCAGGTCCAGCGGGCCAGCTGGTCACGGGGAACGCCCAGGTTGGACATCTCCCTAGCCAGGGAGCAACGGTCCATGGTGCGACCGAGGGCGGGAGCGGCCAGAGCCAGAGCAACCAGAACGATGAAGGCCTTCATGTTGATTCTTTTACTGAAGTAAACTGATGGTGAGGTCCTCACACGGCGCGCTTTTATACCCCTGGCGAGGCGCCTTATCACGGGGCTGAAGAAGAGCACTCGAGGGGCGATAAGGTGATAAGCATATTGGGCCTGTCAATGGGGCTACGTCGGCGATGAAAATTTGGCGATAGGCCCCAAAAGGGTTCTGAATGGCCGCAGAGTAGATTGATCAGGGGGCCTTATCGGCCGAGTTTGTTTACAAATTCCTCTGACGTTGGCCATTTTTAATCTCAGCCGATTGTAATTGCCTCGAATGGAGATGGAGACCCGTTCGAATGGGGAAGAACAGCTACGGCGGCCCCTCGTCTTATCTCCGGCGACTCTAGGCCATTATCCTAACAGTTCTAGGCCCAAAGTTTGGCTGACAATTAGCGACGACTCGAATGGAAATGAGGTTTAATTGGCCTGGGTCGCTCGTAGGCTCCCCTAAGCCCGAAACTCATGCATATGCAATGGGGTCTGGCTGTCATTCTCGATCAGAACTGTTAGCTGACACAGTTCGGGAAAGAAAAGCCATTAGCATCTTCGATAAATCAGCAAAAAGTAAAAGTGATAAGCATTCTTCTTCGACAAAAGAACCGACAACTCATCGACGCTGAGCCAGGCTCCACTCTTCCACAAATTAGCATTAATTTATGAATTCATCTATAATTCATGGTGGGCTCTAAGAAGGTCAGGCTTGAATGCCCCAAGCTGGAGACTGGCTGGAGAGCTCTGGCTGGAACAACTGGATGTGAAGACAGCTCCGGCTGACAGCTCTCCCATCCAGCATCATCTCTCGAATGCCTCAACAGTAGCCTTTTGTCATTTGTCTTTGTTGGTAACCACACGCGAAAGGTTAACAACTTCCTTGGCATCGCTGAAATCTTGGAATCTCCGAGTGTCTCCCTCCGCAGGCAGCTGGCGCTCGGATTGGGCCCACTGGTAACCCCAGGAGTACCGCTAGTGGCTCTAGAGGAGTGCCCCTCCTCGCAGTTGCGAATGGGGTTAATGTAACAGCCCGCACCGGCTGTGGCTTCGTAGTTTGCATACTTGCGGTTGGGTCGTCGATCGTTAGTCGCTGTCAGTCGGAGTCAGACTCTAACTTGAAGCTCTGAGTTAAAGTTGGAGTCGGTGCCTGCACTCATTGATGATGTGTGGCAGCCTTGGGCCGCTGGCTTTACGACCGTTACAAGGGATAGCCATGCCTCCGACCAAATAGAGTTCTTACCCAAATCACAGCTCTCTGAAGTGCACTGAAGTAGAGCTCGTGCAGCCCGTACCTTCTGCCCACTAAACACTCGTAATTGCCCAGTCAAGAGGCAGCCAAGATGCTAACAAGGTTAATGGCTTGAAATAACAAATGCTTGGGTTGAAAAATTAATCTTACTTGCTCCAAAAAGCCAGGCAGACATCAAGCTGAGTTCAGATGAATCTGAGACCTACTTGGCTCTGTGTTACCCCAAAGGACCGCCTCTAAGCCACTTTACTGAAAGTGCCTGATTAAGGCTGTGGCCTGATTACTTTCAGTCTGGCCATTTTGAATAAGTTCCTCTTTAACGTTTCGTGTGCACTTTCGATAAGGAAATTTCAGCTCTCGAGATAACAAAGTTGCGAGGATCGAGATAATGGCCCCCTATAAAAGCTCAACCCTTCTAGGCCTGGACATCAGTTTTCTGTAAAAGAATCAACATGAAGGCCTTCATCGTTCTGGTTGCTCTGGCTTTGGCCGCCCCTGCTTTCGGTCGCACCATGGACCGCTGCTCCTTGGCTAGGGAGATGTCCAACCTGGGCGTTCCCCGTGATCAGCTGGCCCGCTGGACCTGCATTGCCGAGCACGAGAGCTCCTACCGCACCCACGTGGTTGGTCCCACCAACTACAATGGCTCCAACGACTATGGCATCTTCCAGATCAACGACTACTACTGGTGCTCTCCTCCCTCTGGACGCTTCTCCTACAACGAGTGTGGCCTGAGCTGCAATGCCCTCCTGACCGACGACATCACCCACTCCGTGCGTTGTGCCCAGAAGGTGCTTAGCCAGCAGGGATGGTCCGCCTGGTCTACCTGGAAGTACTGCAACGGCTATCTGCCCTCCATCGACAGCTGCTTCTAAACTTGTTTTGACCCCAAATAAAATGAAAATGATTGCATAAAAATATATTCAGAGTCTTACTCTATTGGGAATTGTTAAACTTGTGGGTTTGAAGAGGTAATGAGTCACCAGTCTGATCTATAACTCGTGCAATATTCAGTCACTACAGTCTTAAGATATACAGAAATAATTTAAAAAAATACTTTGTAATATGTTTACCTAAAGTTCAAATATCAAAAACAAAGCCATTCTAATTAGTTTCCACTTTTATGGTTCGCCCTGCAAAATTTATTGATTTATTTCGCATTTCCCAAATACTTTCTAATCTGATGAATAGAATATGCACGCCTAATTTGCATTTGCTTATCGCAGTGATAAACCCATAAATAGATGTGCGAGGTTAGAAATTTTTGCGCGAGAAACATAAAATATATTCGATCGGTTTTGGCCAGTTTTCCCCCGAATATAGAAAGTAAACTTAATGCTTCGCCTGACTGACAGCTAAAAAATGACAGCGGGTCAAAGCCAAATAATATGCAAACGCAGACAAATTCATTATAATTCCATTCAGCTTCGACACGAGGCTCGAACGAACCAGTCGGACTGGTAGCTCTTGAGCGCAGAACCCGTCAATGACTCTAAATTTAACTTGGTAATAATGCGAGCTTCCGTCTCTCTCCCAAGAGAGAACATTGAAGTCAGCGAAGACAATAATGTCATATCGATTATACGCATTTTTGCCACCGAGCTGATTGCTTTGAGCCTAGGGCGCCTTGGAATCGAGCTCACGATAGCAGATTATTAATCGAACTGAAGTCTAAGCGCCTTGGGGGATCAAAATTGGGAGAAAGCTGGTCAAAACAAAGGATTTAAGCTCTTAAATGATTTCTGATGCTATATCTAATGTTAAAGAAATAACCAGCAAATAGGGTTTTATGCAATCATTTTTTATTGGGGGTTATCTGGGGAACTCGAGTACTACTATTTTGATTTGATGGGCCCGCTAATCTGGACGTGTCGAAAGATTCGCAGGCAAATCGGACCATATTGATAGCGCCATTGATAATTTGATTGGAGAGCATTCCGATAATAATGTGAATGAAGTATTGCGGAAACTCGCTGGTGAATCCCCTCGCAGCTGGTCCCAAGTCCACCTGCCTCGAGTTCCAGGTGACTGTTTGTCTGGCCAATTGGCCTCTGATCTCGATCTCGCCTGTCTCTCGCCTTGGTGGCCCATTGGCTCCAATTAGTCTGGGCTCCAACAAAGCCCGCGGCTCAGGGCCCACTCCATTCGAATCCCGAGCACAAAGCCCGCTCTCTGGTCTTTGTTGCCCAAGTGCGGTTACCCAATCTCCTACCAATTGCTTCATTTGTCAGGGCCCGTCAAGGTGTCCAACATCTGCTGATGGCCGGGCTAATGCGGCTCATTTGATGCAGTTTGAAATAGGGGAAGCCTCAAGCCCTAGTCCCCCAGTTCGAGGCTTATAAAGAATGAATGCCTGGCAAATATCGGCGGCGAAGAAAGAAATTTCTATTTCGGGCAGTGCCGAAAGTTGGCTGGGCTGCGTGTAGGCCACCTACTCCTCCTCCGCCTGGGCAATGCATAAGCTCTTTAACTATTGTTAAATCAGACCGGAACAGATTTTTCTGTTGCTCGGCCGGCATACACTCGCTTTTTACTCGGAATGTGTGGTTTCTGTCTGCCTCGGCTAGTGTTATTTATTTATTTACAATCTCCTCCTCGTCTTAGCCCACCTGTAGCCCCCGTTTCCCTGGCTTCTTTTGTTGGGCTTTCCTCTTTGTCTTGGCTTTCTGGACAAAGTGGCATTGTTGGTCGGATTGGGGCTCCGAAGAAGTCTCGTGCCGCTGCCAATTCAATTTTCACTTCAATCTCCCCGTGAGTACAGTTAAACGTAATTTGTTTTCATACTTTTATAACGCACACGCAGCGCAGTCTTAACGACTTTTTAGCGCTCTTTTTTGTGCCTTGGGTTCTGCTTCTCGGAACTGCCGAGAGTTTCTTTCGTGGGCGTCACAGTTCAATGTCAGACCTGCTGCCCACGCAGCCAAGCGAGCGAGATCAGAGGGATTTACATATCTAGATTCCAAAAGAAAGTCGGTGGCCATTAGCATATGGCTACGGATACGATCTTGACCAAGTGACTGACCCTCTGACTTAGTTGGTCTAAGCTGAACTAGTTCATCTCCGCCACTTGCGCTTACCTAGGCCTTGCGCCTCTCCTGGTTCTGGTCGTCGTTGTCCGAAATCCAATTGGGATCAGGTTCGGGAGTATTGACACGATTCCGAATTGGGCCACAGAACGTTCTCAAATTCCCGACTCCGTCCGAAACACACACTGCACTAGCCTCACACACAGTTGGAGCTGACTTTCATGCTGCACTTTGCGTCGTCATCGGACAGGGGGCACAAATTGAGAAGATTAGCAAGAAGCCAGAACCGCTGTGCCTCTGGCTTGGCTCTGGCTCTGGCTCTGGCTCTGCCTGTGTTATTATTATTGCGGATGGATGGATGCTTGGTCGCTGGCTTGGATGCTGCAATGCTGCAATAGGCCAGTTGGGGCCAGTTCTAGCCGGGCCCAGTCCCCGAGTTGTACTCGTTTTACCGTTACCAACAGAATGCAATCTGCGCGCGCGCACTCCACTCGCGATGCTGTTAGCCGGAGAGAACTGAGAACTGAGAATCGAGCAGTCGCACTTTTCTATCCAATCAAACTCGTTTCACCCGAGAATACACAATAAGAAAATGCATATCGCGTAATCGCCAGTGACACGTAACAGTCCACAGAGAATGAGGTATGGAGGAGAGTAGTTCTCGGGTTCACAGGACTCGGGTTCGATTCGTTTCCGCACTTAAGGCCTGTCCGTCGATCCTCGATTGAACTTGGCTAGACCTCGAGCCTATCTAGCTGAGCCATCGACTTCGACTTAATTGGTAACCAAAACAGAGCTCGTCTCCGCTACATACACGATCTTCACACGTCCGTCTCGAAGAGAAGACACGCACCGACTGACTCCAAGCCGCCGACTTGGCCTGAACCCAAGCCGAGCTTGAGGCCCGAAGGCTAGCTAAGAGCCGAAGACGCTCTCTCGCTCTAGTATAAGACCTCTCTAGGCTCTCTCCGTATAAGACCCCTCTCCCGAGCCAAAGTAGCAACTACTTGGCTCTGATTCGATGATGAAGACTGTCAAGCGCCGTAGGGCAACTCCGACTCCCAGAGCTGTGATTAGATGGAGGAATGCGAAACCAGACCCCATCCCCACCAGAAAGGAACCAAGTATATTGCGAATCAAAGTGCTTTTACTGGGAAATCGAAGCTACAGCTTAGAAGCAGCTGTCGATGGAGGGCAGGGAGCCGTCGCAGTACTTCCAGGTGGACCAGGCGGACCATCCCTGCTGGCTGAGCACCTTCTGGGCGCAACGCACAGAGTGGGTGATGTCGTCGGTCAGGAGGGCGTTGCAGCTGAGGCCACACTCGTTGTAGGAGAAGCGTCCAGAGGGAGGAGCGCACCAGTAGTAGTCGTTGATCTGGAAGATGCCGTAGTCGTTGGAGCCATTGTAGTTCTCAGGACCCACAACTCCGGTGCGGTAGGAGCTCTCGTGCTCGGCAATGCAGGTCCAGCGGGCCAGCTGGTCACGAGGAACGCCCAAGTCGGACATCTCTCGGGCCAAGGAGCAACGGTCCATGGTGCGACCGAAAGCAGGAGCGGCCAGAGCCAGAGCAACCAGAACGATGAAAGCCTTCATGATTTCAAGTGATTGAAACTAATGTCGAAAGAAAAGAAACTCCTCCTTTTTATAGGGCAGACTAACCAAGATAACCCTTGGAATTATCCATAAAAAAATCCCCGAAATCTGCATTTGTTTAATAAGATGGCACATACTGATTTAAATTGATGGATCGTGACACTTCTTTATTTAATTGGACTTTATCAATGTTTGGCCAGCACGCGTAGTATTCCCATTGATATTTTCAGCCATTTTTTCGTTCGGTCTTCTAATCTCTTGTATTTGGCAGTTTATTGATAAGGCAATGTTTACTACAAGGTGCAGTTATACCTTCAAAATTTTCCTTTCGAGGTCTATCAGGCTAATTAAAAGATGGCGATCTCCGCGCTGCAAATGCGCAACAGTGGAGTTCGTATCAGTACGCGTGCGGACGATAGCTCCTTTATCAGCAGAATATTCCTTATAAAAACAAGATCCATTCGCTGTTTGGGCATTAGTTTCAATCACTTGAAATCATGAAGGCTTTCATCGTTCTGTTTGCTCTGGCTTTGGCCGCTCCCGCTTTCGGTCGCACCATGGACCGTTGCTCCCTGGCTAGGGAGATGTCCGACTTGGGCGTTCCTCGTGACCAGCTGGCTCGCTGGACCTGCATTGCCGAGCACGAGAGCTCCTACCGCACTGGAGTGGTGGGTCCTGAGAACTACAACGGCTCCAACGACTACGGCATCTTCCAGATCAACGACTACTATTGGTGCGCTCCCCCCAGTGGACGCTTCTCCTACAACGAGTGTGGCCTCAGCTGCAATGCTCTCCTGACCGACGACATCACCCACTCCGTGCGTTGTGCCCAGAAGGTGCTCAGCCAGCAGGGATGGTCCGCCTGGTCCACCTGGAAGTACTGCGACGGCTCCCTGCCCTCCATCGACAGCTGCTTCTAAGCAGTGACCTTTCCCTACTCTTTTGACAAATAAAATAACAGCATAAAGTGAAGATACCCCATTTTCGTAGCATACAGTTAGTTGTCATTGAAATAAGCCCGAAAGTATGCTGCGTTTTCTTAGCTAAAGCTAGCTGACAAAAGCTGGCTGGTGTGATAGTTGTGATTTGCTTCGCTTACCTGTCTGCCACCGACTTTCCCGCTTCGTACATGGAGTCCAGGGAGTAGTCGTCGCCTATGGAGCTGTACACATTGGTCTGGGTGCCCACTGTCTCCACGTCGCAGTAGCTGCAGCTGCAGCAGGAGTACTGGGAGCAGAGTGAGGAGGCGTCCAAGTCGGTGATGCCAATGGAGCACTCTTCATCCAAAGGCCGCTCCTGAAGCTCAATGTCCGCGGGCTCCTCCTTCTGGGGGGAACTGCCGCGCGGCGAACGACTGGAACAAGTTGGATAATTAGATTATTAATTAAAAATTGTACTTTAGAATAGAGTCGTACCCCTTGGTGCGTGTGTCCATCGTGTCCATGACCACGTTCCAGGTGCGATTGATCAAGTAGAGCAGAAACAGCACCCTCGACGTCTCCCCGCTGTGCGGTGGCGTGGTGCCATTGGATGCACTGGGTCCGGGGCCCAGGCAACTGCTGGAGCCCAGCCGCTCCTTGCCTTGATCGGGGCCCTGCTCTTGGTCGTGGTGCGGATGGCGGGCTGGGAGCGTCTTGGAGCGATACTCGCTCTGCAGGCAGTACTCCCGCTTGTGCTGCTGGTAGCGGCGGCGCGTGTTGAACCTGGAGGTGCCCTCGCCGGCGGCTCCCTCCTCCACTCCGCCGCAGATGTCGCCCCGGGTGGCTGCAAGGCGGTTGCCCATTACTACGACGTCGCGGATCGGCGCCTGTCAGTCATTGCCTAATGTGGCAGCAACAACAGAGAAACACAACATATGTTAGTCGGATGTCTGTTTGGAGGCAGCAGTTCGGAGGCGAGTATTGGCGCTGACACAATTCTCCGCAACCAGTTTCAGGCCGAGCTGCGAAAAAAGTGAAGTGGCGGCGACGGCGGCCCGAGGAATTGGGTCAGCAACGAGTTCTGCCAGCCGCTAAGGAGGTCGGCCAGAACCAATGCCTGTAGATGGCCAGAACAGAGCGAGCTCCTCTTCTCGGTTCACTTAGTAATTATGATAAACTATCCATGCATTGGCCAGATGATGATGGATTGCCTGGACCAGTTTGGACATGATAGCAACCTTCTTCGATCCTGGACAGAATGATTGCATGACTGTTTCGTGGAGGCTGTCATGGCTTGGAAGCAATACTGTCTGAAAGCTAAAATTCATCAAATAGATCCAGGCCAGCCACTCGCCTCTCGGCAGCTCATTAGCGCCGCAATACATCAAATTAGCGCCCTAGCTCTCCACACTTGCGGCTTGACCCGCGACACGCCCAGCCTGAACTAAATATATAGCGAAACCACAGCTCCTTATCAGCCAGCGACCACTGACGTAGCAAACGTGACCGCTAAATGACAATACACGATCGGAGAGCCAGCCACGGGCACTATCAGAGGGCTTATCGCCCCTTTTAAAAAAGGGGATACAGTGAAAGGTGCCCCCACAGAGATTTAACTACCTGAATTCTCTATATAACCCACCATATAACTCCGTATCTTCTTAATCCAACATCAATTAGTTCGAGAAACCTATTTGATTGGGAATAAATTACCCAAAAGCTCCACAGAACAACTTTCTTGCCAAACAAAGAATATGGAAATGTGAGCCGTAAACCGGAGCAGCCAGTTTTTAGGGTTCCTTAACTGGTGGGCCCTAAAGACCCAGACCCAGAGCCACTAGGGAGAACCTTTTCTTTCTGGTTGCAGTGAAAGTGACAACAGTGAAGTGGAAAGTTACTGGTAGGGTAGGTTGAGTCCGGTCGTTAAATGGTGAGGCCACTGTACTGGATTAACGGGCACCATAAATATGCCTTCCTGACATGCGCACTAAGCATGGGCAAGGTGCTCCAGAAGATCTGTCTGACTCTAATTAAACTAAATACAGCCAAAGAGTTATCTTATCTGTATCTAACCAAAACAAGACACCCTGTATGGGAAGCAATGTTAACTATAGGGCAAATTATGAGCCAGGAGGAGGCGAAGGGAAGCAGCCGAGCGAGCACCCAACTTTAAAATGCGAGACGCCAGCTGAGTGCCGTCGCCAGTCGCGTTTGCAACGATCTAGCGAGCGGTAGCCTCCAGCGGAGCACTCTCTGGAGAGAAAGGAACCTGATTTGGAGAAGGAATTGAAACTAGGACAACTGGGCCCACCATGAGCCAGAAGCAGCTAGACACCGAGCAACTGCTCTTCGAGGAGAAGCCCCTGCATGTGCCCTCATTGCCGGAGCTGCAGAACGGTGAGCGCCAAGCCGATTTCCCAGATCCGACAGATAACAATACGTGCCAAACACTGGGTACTGCTCTGTGCTCTGTGCTTTGTTCTGGGAGCCGAATGACCTTCAGAACTGTGCCAGAGCCAAACTTTCCATAGCCGGTTTTTGCTCAGTTCTGGCAATTTGTGTTCTCTGTTTTCTATAAACACAAACATATGATTCTGGCCGAGAGCTTTTTTAAGCAGCTTTTATACGTCCAGATGGAGGTCGTGATAAAGCTCCGCCAATAAATCTCTCTCCACGGTCTCCTCTCCCTCTCCCGCAGTGATACAGGGTGCCCTGAGTGGCAACTTCGCCCAGGTGGAGGTCAGCGTGGGTCCCTGCCCGGACCTGAAGGCGCCCCGCTTCGGTCTCGTGGAGAGCGGACTGGGCGGCAAGCCCACCCTGCTGGAGGCCGGCGGACCGCCCTTCCTGCTGCCCCTCGTCCAGCGCGACAAGCTGTACAACATCAAGGAGATCACGCGGAAGATCCAGGGTCCCGGCACGATCTTTGCCGTGGGCGCCGGCGCCGGTCCCTGGCCCATCCGCCGCTCCAACTGCGAGGGCATCTATAATCTCTCAGTAAACGAGAAGGATGAGCTGACCAACGGCAGCTACACGGCCACCGTGCGGGGAGCCCACGAGGAGTGCGTGCTGGAGAAGATCCCTTCCAGCGAGCCCCGCTGCGCCCTGCTGCTGAACCTCTTCCTCAGCCAGGGCAAGCCCGGCGAGGTGCTCAGGATTAGCGCCAAGCAGCGCACCGGCGAACAGAACTTCATCGAGTGCATCCGCAAGGGGCTGGAGGAGCACTATGGCGACCGGGTGGTGGGTCTGGGCGGGATCTTTGTGATCAAGAAGGGCGCTGCCCACCAGCACGTGATGCGGGACTTCAGCAAGACGCCGATCCACACCGACGAGGAGGTGAACGAGTGGCTCAAGTTCTACGAGATGCCCGCCCAGCTGAATGCCGTGGGCACGCTGGTGACCAAGGAGCACGACCTAGACCTGCGCCTGCAGCACTTCCACTCGTTCTCCTTCAGCAACTGGGGCGGCCACTACCACTACGACACCACGCCGGAGATCGTGGAGTACGAGGCGTACCTGAACGTGGCGGAGCGAGTGGTGCGTGTGGACAAGCCCGTGGCCACGCACAAGGTGGGTCGCGACTAGATCTTATCTCTGAGCTTGTATCTAGTTGTAGCCGACTTTTCCACCCGTAAATAATAGTAAATAAAAATAAAATAAAAACCAAAAATAGAAGAAAAACCTCACAATTCTATATCAGTGGAGGACGCCCTGCATATGACCGCAGCGAAATGATAGCTGAAGTTCTGGCCAGGCGATGGCTCGGTGGTCAGTCGGTGGTGTGCCTCCAGCCAGGAAAGTACCGGAGTCCATATCGTGGCATTTGCAGAGATAACATGAGCCGGAGTCACCTTCAAACCGAGGGCTTGCTCTTCGAGGAGAAGCCACTCCATGTGCCGCCGCTCGCGGAGCTGCAGAAAGGTTAGCGGGTGCTGAGTGGAATCCCCCCGAAACTTGTGATAATAAAGTGCCTCCTCAGAGTCCAACAGATAAAGATTTTCCCTTGCTTTCCCAGTCATACAGCGGGCTCTTTGTGCCAACTTTGCCAGCGCCGAGGTGAGTGTGGGTCCCTGTCCGGACTTAAAAGAAGCCCAGTTTGGTCTGGTGGAGAGCGGCCTGGGCGGGAAGCCCACCCTCTTGGAGGCAGGTGGACCACCCTACTTAAGACCCCTCGTCCAGCGCGACAAGCTCTACAACCTGAAGGAGATCACACGGAGGAGCCAGGGACCCGGCAAGATCTTTGCTGTGGGTCCCGGAGCCGGGCCCTGGCCCATTCGCAACTCCAACTGCGAGGGCATCTTCAACTTTGCGGTGAGCGACCAGGATGAGCTGACCAATGGCAGCTACACGGCCACAGTGAGAGGAGAGAAGGAAGAGTGCGTCCTGGAAAGGATCCCCGACACCGAGCCCCGTTGCGCCCTCATCCTCAATCTCTTCCTGAGCGAGGGCAAGCCCGGAGAGGTGCTCAGAATCCGCGCCCAGCAGCGAACGGGGGAGGAGAACTTTGTCGAGTGCATACGCCAGGCTCTGGAGCAGCACTACGGGGATGAAGTGGTGGGCTTAGGAGGAATCTTCCTGGTCAAGAAGGGGTGTGTCCACCAGCATGTGATGCGGGACTTTAGCAAGACACCAATACACACCCAGGAGCAAATCCAGCAGTGGCTAAAGTTCTACGAGATGCCCGCCCAGCTGAATGCCGTGGGCACGCTGGTGACCAAGGACATGGGCCTCGATCTTCGCCTGCAGCACTTTCACTCCTTCTCCGCCAGCAACTGGGGTGGCCACTACCACCACGACACCACGCCGGAGATCGTGGAGTACGAGGCGTACCTGAACGTGGCGGAACGTGTGGTCCGCGTGGACAGACCCCAGGTAACGGATCAGTTGGGCAGAGACTGATGAATCCGCTGGAGAAACTAATAGACCGCGAGACCAAAATAAATGCCTTCTAAGAAAATGGTTTCGGTTTCTACTGTCTGCTGGGGTCTGCTACGATTAACCGCTCGTTTAAGTGGACTCACATCATCAGCTGCGAAGCTCTGGGCTTTATGTAATTGCCAAAAATTGGAGCCGCGCTTTCTTCGCGATGCAAATCGATGGCCAAATGATCTGGTTACCACAGATCGGGGGAATATTACGATGGGTTCTGGCTGTGTCGGCTTTCATGGTCGGCCTAATGAGAGACACGATACGGCGGCCTAGCTAAGCAGGCCGTAAATAATGCCCGAACATGCAGAAGCACTCGTGTGATTTTCTCTTCTTTTTCTTTTTCAGTTTTTTCTGTTTTTTGCACCGCTGGCCATTAATTATTTAATAACTTTGATTCATGCAGAGCGCCGCTGCGAGTGCAGCGAATGAATTCGGGTCCAGCTCCGTCATTAAAGCGATCCATCTGGACTCCTCAAAGACTTTTTCCTTTCAAATGGAAACAAAGTGTGCTGGAGTCCCCGCCCCGATTGTTGTGACAGTTACAAATCGCAGTGGATAGGCGGAGAATCGATCATGCTGGGGAAGCATGAAGAAGAGCTACTTACCCAGTCGGGCCACTAGAATCCCCAAGACTCTCTCGAGCGGCTTCTGCTATTGTTCGGCGGCGTCTGCGGCACCTCTTAACGGGTTCCCAATATTTGCATTTAAATTTGAATTTATTATTCGGCCGGGTTCTGGCAACCTTTTCTTTCTTTCCGAAAGTGGCACTGGCCCGAACTCGCGCACAAACATTCGATTTGATCCAATTTAATCTCAGCTCAGAGGCGGCGATGAAATGCAAATGCGATTTCTTCGTCCCACGAAAAGAAAATCTCTTCTCTTTTTATTTTGTTATTGTTACCGTTGTGGTTTCAGCCTTGGTTGTTGTAACCGCTTTTTGTGGCTCAGCACCGACGGTTTATTCATATTTTAAACACACCATTAGCACTTTTTATTAGCTGCCTCTCGGTTTGATTGACTTCACTTCCACCCGAGCTCCACTCGCTCCAGCTACGACTGCGACTGCGACTACGACTTTGGCTTTGGCTTATTCGTGGACTTGGTCTTGGCTTGGCCCAAACCTGGCTTTGGTTCTACGAATCGAGCGTCTGCTCGGCTGAAACGCGAGTTGCAGACTGAATGAAGTCGGCGATGAGTTGCCGCTGCTGGCTTGGAGTAGCTTTTCACATGGGCTTCCAGGCGCGTAGCCAACTTGTTTGGAGGGGGGAGCTCTTGGCTTATGTTTATTGATAAACACACTCTAAAAATATTTAATCCAAGCCTGCAGGAATTTGCCATGTTTAGAAATTATTTACTAATTTTAGTAAGAGATTTTGATAATCTTTTTCTAGTTCCGCAAGAGATACTTTTATTTTTGTGAAAGAGATCTGGTTCTCCAAACATTTCTGTGGAAAGTTTTGCTTGCTTTTTAAGCTAGCATTGAAACTTAATAAATTAGTATTTTCTCCCAGTGCATGTTCTAACCATTCATAGCTTGGAGTGCTTATCGCCTCTGCAGTCTCCTCTTGAGTATGAAATTGTCCGAATTGACGAGTCTATTGCCCCCACTGCTGTTGCACCTCTGCGACGAATCAGGTTGGCTTTTCGGTTGCTCTGCTCTACAAGCGTTTTTTAAATTGAAATTGTCGTTTAATCTCTAATTGATAGCGTAAAGAGGCCGGTCTGGGGCTGGGGCTGGGGCTGGCTGACAAGTGCATAATGCGAATGCCGTGGCGATTTTCCCAACCCCGAAACCAGTTCCCACACTTAGCCAGGCCCAAAGTCGCTGCCAAGGCTGCTGGCATCTGGCAACCATTTCCATTACCAGCGACACGAATTTAGTTAGTGCTCCTGTTAGAGCACTCTGCCCAAAGGCAGATCGGACCTGGACGTGGACGTGGACGGGGACCTGAACTCGTTCAATGAACCGCCTCCAAAGAAAGTCGGCTTCGTATAAAATTGCATAATAATTGAAGGCCCAAGGCCGGTTGATGTATCGCCATTATAATGACTTGGCGATCTTCGATTCTCCTAGCTTTGGGTGTTTCCATTAATGCGTGATTGTTACAGATCGGCAAAGTGTAGCAAAATCAATCGAAATTCCCTCGGTGAAACAACCAAATTTATGGCGACATTAAACATTGAAGCTTTGCAGCTATCACTGCCGACAAAGGAAACTCGGAAAAGCAACCGGTGTATCCTACACTGAACATAAGATTTTATAATTAAAAGGTTTTTTTAAAACAATCTTTAAATTATTAAATTAATTCAATATATACATATATGCAAGATTTTTAATAATATTTTCTTTTCTGTTAGCCTTTAATATTATTTTTCCACTAACCTCACATGTTATAGACTCGTTTAATATTGTCTAATTTTATTTTAATTCTTTAAAAGTTAGTCTGTATTAAGCCAATCACAATCTTAATTGGTGGACTACTAATGAGCTGAATCTGTTGAGATTTTTATCAAAGAGATAGATTGCTATCTTGTACAACATAATTAAATGCAAATTATCGTTTAATTGCTGCCAAGAGATAGACCGATTTATGATGATTCATGGGCTTTGAATAAAAAAATATATATTTATTGCCTACTTTTTAGCAGCTTTTATTTAACTTTATTTAGCAAAGCATAATTTTAGGAGGCCTTTATTGTTTAGAAATCATCAAAGTGTAGAATATGGTTGCATACTTTTCAGCAATATATTTAAAAGAACATCAGGAGTGCTCCGGTTTTCACTTTTATTTTTTGTTTTCGTTTTTAGGTGCTCCCATTTTCACAAACTATAAAAACTATTTGTTTTTATTGCTCAAACAGTTGACTTGGATGTTTTGAGAAATAAACGGAATGTTTAAATGCCATTACTTTTTTAATTATTTTATTTTAAAGCCAAATAGAGGCAGAAATTGTTTATCGGTCCAAGAGGGCTGACATCCTTTGATATGACTTGTATACCTTTTTTTATTGGTAAAAATTCCATTAAAAGACGAGTGCCATTAATATCATTGAGATGACAAAGATCCAGTTGGATGGGGGCCATTTGATTCCCTTCCCAGTGGGGCCACACATCCTTAAGACTCTTAATTTTCTTGGCCAGTTTCATCAGCAATTTCGCTATTATCTCTTGGTCTTCGGCTAGCTCTAGCAGCTGGGTCACCTGGTGCTGGTATAAATATTAACCATTGGAGAACTTGATAAGACTTCACAAGAACGAAACGATCAAGTCTCTGCAGAAAGAAATCGGGAAGAAGGCGCTTAGGCCAGATATCCGACTCGACACGAGACATAGAAGAGCGATTGATGGGGAAGGGGTGAGCAGGA
>VNJZ01000680.1:0-12377 GCA_008042795.1 Drosophila asahinai | reverse complement strand
ATACGTGAACACGCAGACAAATCTAATGTGACGCTTCTGGTACTTCTTGACTATAGTAAAGCCTTCGACTGTGTTAATCATGATGTTTTGTGTACAAAATTGAAATCTCAGTTCAATTTCTCGACAACGGCTGTTAAACTCATGACCTCATATTTCAAAAATCGCCGTCAATCTGTTGTAATGTCAAATGTTTCGTCTTCTTTTGTAGTCCTTAAACGTGGTGTACCTCAAGGCTCAGTTCTTGGACCTTTATTGTTCACCCTGTATGTCAATGACCTTCCCTGTGTGTTGTCAGATAGTAATGTTCATATGTACGCAGATGATGTCCAGATGTATGTAAGCCGTCCGATTGATAGAATTGACGAGTGTGTGAATATATGTAATCGTGATCTTAATAAAGTTAGCAACTGGGCCAAAGACAACGGCCTTGGTCTAAACCCAACAAAATCTAAATGTATAGTCATATATAAAAATAAATTAAATATTGTTGACCTGCAGCCATTGATAATAAACAGCATGCCCATTGAATATGTTGAAAAAGTTACAAACTTGGGTATCATATTCAATAATAAACTAAGCTGGAATGACCACATAATCAGGGCTGTAGGTAAAACGTATGGTTTGCTAAGATCTCTTTCCCCTGTTAAAAATCTGTTACCCATAAATGTTCGTATGCTACTTGCCAAGACCTGTCTAGTCCCAACACTTTTCTATGGTATCGAAACTTTTTCAAATTGCGATGCAGCCAGCCATCAAAAAATAAAAGTTGCATATAATAATATAGCAAGATTTATATTCAATCTGCGCCGATTTGACCATGTGACCAGCTATGCATATAGAATATTTGAACTTAACTTGACCGACTGCATGAAACTGAGGGTGCTAATCTATCTGCATAAAATAATTTACACGAGGGAGCCTACCTATCTCTTTGAAACATTAAGATTCCCTTCCTCTAGAAGAGCAAATAACCTGATTCAAATAAGACACAGATCTCTGCTTTCAGAAAGACAGTTTTTTGTACACGCAATTAGGCTATGGAATCAACTTCCAAGTTCTCTAAAAAATATAAGTAGCGCCACGCAGTTTAAGACAAAACTTACAATACACCTGCAAAATATCAACTTAACTTAAAACATAAAAAAAAAACAAAAAAAGGGTGTGTGCAGCCTACGCACGACAGAAGTGAAACTTCTAGTATTCCTCTCTCTCTCTTATCATTTCATTATCTCTTATTCAAATCCTTTTCGAACCAAAGCCGATCGCATACGCTACAAGCATAGCCAAAAGGATTTTCCACAAACATTTTTTGAAATTGTTTATGTGCAAATTTGTGATTTACATAGGCACTATAAGGAGGCACAAAGTCATCATCAAATTCTATCGGTGCCCCATCGACATATTCTTCGATATCCATATCGAAATCAACGTCACCCAATGATTCTCTATTCGGGAGTTCATGGTCATCGTGTACATCCTGCTAACAGAAAGTATAATTTACTGGAAAACTCATTTGAAATCACTTTTTTCATCTATAGTGAAATTGTTTTTAGAAATTGATACGCACAATATTGACATTATTCGCCTCATCATAATTCGGTTGTGTAGTTATGGCTTCTTGGACAGGATTAGTATCTAGTATCTCATCAAAATCCTAGAGAAATAAATATGTATTCCCATGTTAATTTCCAAATTTAATTCGATGTTAATTAATAAATTAATTAATTCGAACAATGCAATAATGGCATATCAACTTACAATTTCGGGGGCATTATTTCTATTTCGCTGCTGTCTTATTGAATTGTGGTGAATATTGTTGGGTTTTGGCATGGAATGTTGGTTATGAACTTGTGCTGCATGTACGACGTATTCTGGACCATCATTGGGACTCAATAAATGAACAGAACTCGTAGAATTCGAAACGATTTTTCCCTTTTTTTATGGAATTGGAGCAGGTGTTATAGCGTTAGCTGCAGCAGATCGCAAACGCTCTCTGTATGCTTTACAACGTTCTGCAGCCGTTTTAGCTTGAGATTTGGGGGGCTTTAATTCTTTTTTCCGCTCTCTGTACCTCCTGTCGCCCTTTGCTCTTTGGGTTGTAGCGACGACATTCCTACATCATATTTCACTGTTAGTATAATCTCGCCAATATGTTAAACAATTATATTCCAACAATACTTCTATATTGTGAAATATTTATCAACTCTTTTAGGTTATATTTACCTTGTGTCACTGTGTGAATCTGACTCTTCTCTTCTTTGGTTATTCTCAGGGGACACGGACACTTCCTCTTGTGACACTGATGTGTTCATCACCTCTATCTCGTCACCACTCATTTTTAACACTGAAATTCTGTAGGAAACCAAAAATTTGCCCTTTTAGACTGCCGCTTAAATTCAGAGGTCACGAAATGTTGTTGCGACTCTGTTGCAGCGCACAGCTCTCGACTCTCAAAAGTAAACAAACCGATCGAGAAGAAGAAGAAGACACATTACATATTTTCATTTCCAGGTCGAAAAAGATGGATAAGAATTATGGTGCCAATCAAAAATAGTTCAATCAGAAGTTCTTTTGACACACACACCTCTCACCCTTTTTTCTACTTCTGTAAATGAATTTGTTTTGTCACAGAAATGATTTCGGCTTAAAAAGCGTCTTCTCGCTCAAGTACGCATACACACACGTGCTGACATGCGCATTCTATTTTTAGATTTTTACGCTCTCAACTTTGTGCTAGCGCGCTGAGAGCGAGAGAGGATAGAAGAGGAGAGGAAGATCGTTCGCCAGCGGTGAGAGAGGGACAGGACCTACGCGCGTTTTTGTGTCGGTCATGAATCGGTTTTACTCCGTCCCCGAAAATCCATAACGCGCCTAAAGAAGTTTCACTTCAAAAATTACTCGAAAATTCTAGCATATAACTCCAACTGTCTGGCAACTCTCTAGAGCTGGAAAGAATCGATTCCAATACCGATACCTCTCGATTCTTTTTTTACATGAACCTTTCATCTTTTGAACCATTAATGGCTTTTGAAATCGGAATCTAGTTTTGTTTTTAATTTCTGGAAATGTATTTTATATTCGCTTCTTACGTTATGAAAACGTATTCTTTCTTTATTTATGTTTTAAAAACGTATAACTTTTTGTTTGATTTTTATATGTGTAAGTAAACGATCTCCATGAAGTGATTTTTATAAATTAAATAAACAAAAAATAATAGTTGTTTTTTCGATTTAATAGATATTTTTTTCTAAAAGATCGAAACAAATCGAGGTACTGAGAATCGATTTTTTCCCAGCACTACAACTCTCTATAATCGGCGGCGATCAGCTGTTGAAATGTAAACTTGTAAACATTTAATTCAAATTGCTAAAATTTCGCAAGCATTTTCTCAAAAATTCCTTAAGCCAGGCTTTTGGCTATTGAGGAACTCCGGCGACAGAGAATCAGAAAAAAGACCATGCAGCTAAGGCTTTTTAGATGCACATCTGATCCATTTTTACAAGCAGATGATATGTATGTACATATGTACGTTATGCTAAATTATTTATTGCATGTTATGCTAAATTATTTCATTAAAAAAAAAATACAGTTTTAGGTATATTTATCGTGTTGAAAAGAGGACCTTGCAAAGGATCTTTCATTTGATAAAGGATGATATCTCATCGTCTTCAATTTCGGCCGTTTTGCAATAGGCGACTACATTGCGGTTTCTAGGAGTTGGGTCGTTCCAAAGAACTATAGGAAAGGATAAGGATCTGTCGATGTTAACGCAATCCGTTTAATTGCCATATGGTAGAAGTGCAACTGCCCACAATTGTTTTCACAAATTGCACAATAAACTAAAAGAATTTTGCAGTAAGATTTCTTTTGACTCCAATGCTTTATTTTTTTAATGCCTAATTTAAAGAAACCAGAAGTGGTTCCATATAGTTCTTTTAACAATACTCGAAATTCTTACTTAATTAGGTGGCAACAGAGGTATTAGCTCTGAAAGTCAAAATCGGACTGGGTGGCAGCACTGGCAGATATTGTTATACCCTTGCAGAGGGTATTATAATTTTGGCATGATATTTGCAACGCAGTGAAGGAGGCATCTCCGACCCTATAAAGTATATATATTCTTGATCAGCTTCACCAGCCGAGTCGATCTAGCCATTCAATTTACCGAAGTTAGCCTTATTTCTCGTTTTTGTATTGTTTTGGACGCGAAAACAATCGGCAGAGACTCAATGGGTGATTTGGATATGCAATTATTGAAATGCTTAATATAATAACTTAACATGCATTATGTTAACAAATATTGATGTAGATTACTTATAAATTAAACCACCTTTATGAAGAAGTACGGGTAATTTTTTATTATCGGAGCCACTTCCAAAAAATTAAAAAAAAAAAAACCATAGATAGGGGGTGCTTCAACATACATTTGGGTAAAACAATTATGTTGGGGGCGCTCTTAGTTTAGTCACAATTCATCTTTAAAGTTTAGCCTTATAACCATACCAAATGTGTAGCAAACACGCACACTGACAAATGATGAATACACAAAATTCAAGCGCCTGTCTGTGTATCGTCGCGGTACCGTGGGCTGTGAAGCTTAAAATTTTTGTTTAATTAATGCTTAGCATAAATACTATATACGAGTATGTCGACACTTTGCACACTTTGAATACATTTATTATACATTATAAATGAAACAAAAATTTGACAACGTTAAGACGTACATTTGAGTATACAAATTATAAGGAGAATTTTATAGTAAAGGACATACAGTTTGATGAGGTAAGAGAAGAGTATTGCTGTGATCATGAGTTCACTGAGAACGTAAAGGAGGGCCGCAGGCATTACTTTAAGTATTTCTAATTAATATATATATATTTTTTTTAGTTATGATTTTGAAATTTAACGAAAATAAGAACATGGAAGGTCCTTTATAATTATATATATAATATTATCTTAATATTGAAATACAAAAAAAAAAGGAATTAAAAAGCCGTTAATTACTTCGTATTTTACGTTGTTTTATTTATAATTCATAATAAATGTATTCAAAGTGTGCAAAGTGTCGACATATATAGTATTTACGCTAAGCACAATTTGAAAAAAAAATTTAGGCTTCACAGACCACTGTACCGATCACACAGACAGGCGCTTGGATTTTGTGTATTCATAATTTGTGACTGTGCGTGTTTGCGTAGCAACGGTTTCCAAGCGCATTTTGTATGGGAATTAGGCTAAACTTTAAAGATTTTTTGTGACTAAACTAAGAGCGTCCCCAACATAATTTTTTTACCCAAATGTATGTTGAAGCACCCCCTATCTATGGTTTTTTTTTTTTAATTTTTTGGAAGGGGTTCCGTTAATAGAAAATTACCGAAGAACGATTTGTAATATTTTAAGTGTGATTTATAGGTGTAATTAACGAAATTAAAGGTCTGTGTTTTCATACCGGTGTTTTGGAATTCGGGCGAAACTAGAGCGAAAGTGTTTTCTGTAGCACCCCTTTAAAGCTAAGTTATACGTCTTCTATGGTTTTCGAGGGTGGAAGTGGACGGGACCAAATTTTCGGGCGACAGATATAAATGTTGTCACCAAATTAGCTTTTATAGTCGCAGAGATCTGTTGTTTCACACGGACGGAGGGAGCGAGAGATTGTTATGGCTAAAAGGACTCGGACGGTGATGCTGATCAAGAATATATATACTTTGTATGGTCGAAGATGCCCTCTTAAGAATGTTATATACATATATTCTCGGTTGGTTCCCGGGTATAATAAACGCGAGTAACTGCAAACAAAAATGGTCTACGTCTTAAGATACCGAAGTTTGCTTTCCATCTTGCTTTTTTTTTATTAAAAAAAATAAAATAAGGAGTGTTTAAGCCTACGACAGAAGTGAAACTTCTAGTATTTTGAGACCATGTTCTCACAGCGATACCCTTTGGTGTTGCATTCCGAACAGTTTACCATTTGTGTAACAAAAATTCCCGTTTGGTTCTATTCTTACACAATAAGTTCACAAATATAAATCAGTGGACCATTTGTGTTACATACAATTTCGTTTGGTTCTAGTTCTAATACCATTGGGTTAAGTGCGCTCCAAGGCCAAACATAAAAGGAAAAGGACAGAAAATAAACAACAGAAATATGTATGTCGCGGCCGCTGAAACCATAAACGATGGATTAAATTCAGTATAACAATTTAAACATATAGTAAAGACTCAATAAAAAACGGTTTAAATCTATCAAAATCTAATCTTACATATCTTTAGATTAAAAAAAAAAACATAATAAGAATAAGCTTTATCTAGCTGGAAAGTTTAAGAAAACTAACAATAACTAATCCTTTATTCAACATGCAAAATCATCATTGTTTATGATATTTAATCAATTTACAATATATATAATATATAAAAAGTAAGAAAGCTACATTCGACTGTGCTCGACTGTGAGATACCCGGTACCTAAACGTTTGCGCTTCACACTAAAAGGCAATTTAAAAATGTACATACACTACATTGTACATACATACATTGGCGCCATTATATCGCACGGCCAAGGCTCGAATGCGCCACCTGTCGGCTACAGCTTGCAACAGCAGTGCCTTAGGGCGGTGTGTTAAAATTCTAACCTTATTGCTAATGTCTATCATGTTTATCATCCGATTTTACTGAAATTTTCAGGAAACGGCCGGTCTATATTATTCATTTATTGTATCTATTAACTTTAACCCGAAAATAACGAGTATAGCTTAATAACGTTTTTTATGATTTATGAGGGTGCAAGTGGGCGTGGCCAAATTTTAAAAAAAAGTTGATCTGCGTGCAACAGATTCCAATGTTGTCACCAAATTAGGTAACTCTAGCTCTTATAGTCTCTGAGATCTGTTGTTTCACACGGACAGACAGACGGACAGACGGACATGGCTAACTCGACTCGGCTGGTAACGCTGATCAAGAATATATATATTTTATAGGGTCGGAGATTTCTCCTTCTGCCTGTTACATACATTCTCGGTTGGCACTAACTTATAATACCCTTGTACCCTATGGGTACCGGGTATAATAAATATACTAAAATAAAATCATATCACACTCGGCTGTAGCTTTCCCACTTGTCTTAGTTTTTCCGGGTCGCAAAGGCACAATTGAGAATGAGCCCCTTTTTCATCCTGCCTTGATTTTTGACACGACCCTGAATTATCTACCGTGTGTACAGTACTTCCTTATGACCCTATGGTAAACGAACACCGAACCACCTATAACCCTATGGTAAGCGAACGCTGAACCACCTACCATATGGATACTTCCTTGACTGACCCTGTGGTAAAAGAACGCCGAACCACGTTTTAACCCTATGGTAAACGAACACCGAACCACCTACCACATGGGTACTTCCTTGTCTGACCCTATAGTAAACGATCGCCGAACCACAAAGTAAATTTGAGTTTTCGATGTTGTTGGCTGATTTGTCTTTGTGTAATGTTGGGTAGTGTGCTGGACTATGAATCTGATGGTCCCAAGTTCGAGTCCAAGTCATAACAAATGTGTTTAGAAATGTTGTGAGTACTCTTAATAGAAATTATATATCATAAATACATAAATTTAACTTTAACATATTAACTTACAGAAGCTATGTAATCAAAAATTAAATAAATCTAATAGTTATCTATGTATAGAAATCTCAAACCCTTTTTTTAATTATCGCTCTCCTAGCTCATCCGGTTAGACCTATCAACAAGATTTTTTTTTACATCCTTTGTTCTTGGTTAGTGATACACGCAAAAAAAGGATTTATTGATCGCCCTACTAGAAAGTACGGAAATTCGAATTTTTCCAAAATTTATATTTCAAAGTACTCTTAAGGCAGCTTTGGCCGACCATTTTCAACAGAACGTATACGTCAGCGGCTAGAGTGTCTGCCTGCGACCGGGAGGGCCCCTGCTCGATTCCAGCCCGCAAAAGAACAATTCAAAAACAAATTTTATTTAAAATTACTTTTTTGAATGGCTGTACTTTTTTTTCTTTTTGTTATATTAATGCCTTGGTTATTTTCAGAGCTTGGAAGGTTGCTCCAAGTTTCAATTATAGTTCTTAAATTGACGGCCGGCGGCCGAAAGCAATTTGCAGTTGCAAGGTAGTTATTATCCTAACTTAATTTATATGTTACCGCTGCTTAATACCAAAGCCTAATGCAATTGTTTGGAGCATTGTCGAAGAGGGGATCAGGAAAAGTCTGGATTCGACACCGGGTCAAATTCTTTTTTCTTTACACTTTGTTTTGATACGTAAGCCTAGAAATAATTTTTGTTTAATTCGCATTGCAAATGATACCAAAGACTCATTAAGCCTAATGCAATTCTTAGGAGCCTTGGCGAAGATGGTTGAAGTGTGATTCTCGATCGAGGGACCAGGAAAAATATGGATTCGACACCGGGTCAAATACTTTTTTTTCTTTTACACATCGTTTGATACTTATAAATAATATTTTTTTAATTTTCAATTAACCAGCCCTTGCAAATAGAGAAAGCTGTTAAGATCTTCACAGATAAGTAAAATAAATCAGTTAGATACAGTTTTTGGGGAACTGGTCAAATGGCAATAGCTTTTCTACAATCAAACGATTTAAATTAATATGGTTAATATGCATTTCTCTTTCAAAGTGAACGGTCGTGATTTTGTTTTGCGCCTCGAATTTGTGTAAATTCTTTGCTATAAACCACCGAGGTTTTTTGACACTTCTATCTTGTGTTAAATAATAATTCACCGTTTTCACCGTTTCACTTCGCGTGTGCATGCAGCTGTTTTTGTGTATTATTAACTATATTAATAGCAAATTAGTTTGGTGCAGCAATTGCTTATCTTCATTTTTGCATTCCTCTTTGTGCTTTATCCGTTACGCCGATATTACAGCTTGACGGCTAACTCTCGCTCTATTGCTCGCTCTCTCTCTCTCTTAGTGCACTTAACTTCTCTTATTTCTCTTACCTTCTGATTGGTACAGTGGTAAGTAACTATAATGACCGGTAATATTGTCTGTGCTATTAAAACCTGCAAGAAGGTAAGTTCAAATGATTACCCTAATATTGGCTGCTGGCTGTGTGATAATGTTGTGCCCGCCAAGTGCCTTGATCGCACAGGCCGGGCGGCTGAAATTATTAAAAACAGTGGAATGCGCTACTGCTGTGAAACTTGTCGCGAGGTTGAAAAGGAAATGAGGACTTTTATGCGGCAAACCAAAAATGGTTTGAGGGAGCTACTTGTTAGTTTTCGTAAAACTAATGAGGTGCTCCTTGCGCTGGACTCCCAGTTTAATAGCCTTAAGCTATTAAATGAGTCCCCTAAGCGCAAAAAAACCACGGTTGGCACACCGCATTTGGGCGGATCCCAACAACTCGCGGCGGGTTCTCAACCGCTCACTTCCTCGGCACTGCCCCCGACTCCAATATATCTAACTCCAATGATATTAAGATCGGGGGAGATAAAAAATTCGGCCTCCGAATGTGCCGCGGGAGGGACAGCGCCTCCATTTATATCCGTTGAGTCCGCTGAGGGGTCACAATTAATGACCCCACAGAACCCCATCCAGAAATCTTCCCAGGGTAACAGGCCCGGAATACCGGCCGAAATTGGCATTACAAATGTATTGCCAAAAGCCCTGATTGCTATTCCACCAACGAAACAGATATTTGTTTCGCGGCTTTCCCCTGGTCAAACATCTGATGATGTAAGTACCTACATTTAAGGTCGTATTAAAGCCGATAAATCTAAGATTAAGGTGGAAAAATTCAAATTTTCTTATGCTAGGGATATTTCATCTATCAAAATAAATGTCCCTGACGAACTTTTTAAGACAATGTGGACTTCTGGACTTCTGGAGAATAAGTCTGATCGGCCAGCTAAGAAAGTCCACTGCTTTCGCAAGGCGGATTTTCGACGGCTGAATAATTTCATATCTGACTTTGATTGGTTCGATCTCTACATGTGCACTGACATGGTGGGTGCCATGGATATTTTTTGCAATGCTATGAATTCCTTGTTTACAGAATGTGTTCCGCTATACTATCTGTCAATCTCAAATAAGCCTCCCTGGTTTAGTAAAGAGTTGACTCGCCTCAAAAATATTAAGTCCAATCTCTATTCTAAATTTAAACGTAACGGTTCTCAAGCTGTCCATTCTCGTTATTTAGTGGCTCGGTCTAAGTTCACCGTGCTTAACGCGCAGTGCTATAAAAACTATCTGACTCGTTGTAGGGTTCAGTTCGCGGTGGACCCAAAACAGTTTTATAATTTTGTCAACACTAAACGTTAGCCTATTACACATCCTTCCTCGCTCGCATTTGAAAATACTACAGCAAACAATGATCAGGAAATCGCCGATCTTTTTGCTCAGTTTTTCCAAACTACTTATTCTCCGTGATCCGATTCAAACCAAACCTATTCTTATAACATGCATAAATCAAACCTAATCTTCAGTCCTAGCTTATCCGAAAGACTCCCTTCTTTTGGATCTTTAACGTGTCAAGCCAGTTTATTCGCCAGATCCCAATGGAAGGAATCATTCGTCATTCCCCTCCACAAAAAAGGTAGCAAACTGGATGCTTACAACTATAGACAAATCTCTAAGTTGTCAGCCATCTCAAGACTGTTCGAAAACGTAATTACTCCCCATTTGCAGCACCTGTGTAAATTAGTAATTTCTCCATGCCAACATGGATTTGTTAAACGAAGATCAACGACAACTAACTTTCTGGAGCTCACTTCTTTCATTATAAGGGCCTCTCCACAAAACTTGCAGACAGATGTGTTCTATACTGATTTCAGTAAAGCATTTGACTCTGTAAATCATTCCCTTCTTGTTAAGAAGGTTGACTTAATGGGTTTTCCTGTAGATCTTCTTAGGTGGATCTCAAGTTATCTGAACGGCAAGACGCAAAAGGTCCTCTTTAAATACAATTTGTCTAATGTTCTCCGGGTGACCTCTGGTGTCCCGCAAGGGAGCCACCTGGGTCCCTTACTTTTTATACCCTTGCAGAGGGTATTATAATTTTGACCAGATGTTTGCAACGCAGTGAAGGAGGCATCTCCGACCCCATAAAGTATATATATTCTTGATCAGCATCACCAGCCGAGTCGATCTAGCCATGTCCGTCTGTCTGTCTGTCCGTCTGTCGGTTTCTACGCGAACTAGTCTCTCAGTTTTTGAGCTATCGAGCTGAAATTTTCAGCATAGTCTTATTTCTGTAGCACGCAGTATATATGTCGGAACGACCGAAATCGGACTACTATATCCTATAGCTGCCATAGGAATGATGGCGAAATTAATGTAAAAAATATTTTAACTTCTCTGTTTTTCAACGTATTTGTATAAATTTTGAGATATAGCAGTTTTTTATGGTTCTAGAATTACGGTTTTAATTTCATTAAGATCGGACCATTATATCATATAGCTGCCATAAAAGCGATCGGTATTATATGAAAATGTAAAATTCTACATGTAAAATGTAAAATTTACAAAATTCTATGTTTTTTCAACCTTACTAAAGAGGTTCGATTTTCAATGATCCAATTGCAGACTGCAAGGGTATACTAACTTCGGCCAGGGTATACTAACTTTCTCGTTACATTAATTATTAACGACTTGCCCAAAGGTTTGACTAACTCCAGAGTACTCATGTACGCTGACGAAAGGATCACTCTAGTTGACGATTTGGGTATCCGCCTAGATTCTAAACTGGAGTTTATTGATCATATTTCGTCCATTGTAAATAAAGCCAGGGGTGTGTTTGGATTTATTAAACGGTGGTCGAAAGAATTCGATGACCCCTACGTCACGAAGAATTTATACATTTAGTTAGTTCGTCCTATTTTAGAATATGGATCTTGCGTTTGGAGTCCCCAGTGGGACGTCCACAGCAAACGCATTGAGTCCGTTCAAAAGAATTGTTTACTTTTTTCACTTCGTGGCTTAAACTGGGATTCAAACCTTAGGTTGCCATCTTATTCTAGTAGACTTCTCCTAATTAACCTACCTTCCTTAGCAAACCGTAGGACGATGCTAGGCATTATTTTTATGTATAACCTGATCCGTGGTGACGTGGAAAGCACCGATCTTTTGGGGCAGTTGAATTTCCACGTACCATGTAGAAACACCAGATCCTACTTGCCTTTAGTTTTACACCATTGTAGAACCTCGTATGAAATGCATGAACCCTTTAGAGTACTATGTGCAAATTATAATGATTTGTACAAAATAACCTCATCTGTAGATAGCCTTCCTAAACTAAAAACATTAATCTTAACCCACTTAGTACACATGCAAGATAGCAATCGAGCTGCGCGCTATTAGTCTATATGGTGGAGGGTAGTTTCCTCGCATT
>VNJZ01000676.1:0-11337 GCA_008042795.1 Drosophila asahinai | reverse complement strand
TAAAAAAAACACACTCACATTTGATACTTTACCAATCGCGTCACGGATTCGAATCAAACACTAATGTCGAGAACTCAAATACAAACAATTGGAAAGAGAGAACCCAAAAGAGAACATTATTCTCGCTCTCAGCTAAAAATAGAGATTTTTAGGCTTTAATCAAGAATGTTTCGACTTATTTTATTATTTTAATCCCGAATCGGCATTAATTCAATCATTTAATTCAATCGCATGCTTAAATAAATCCAAATATTTTATTCTGTGCAGAAACTTTATTGTTTATTAACTCCCATAAATAGTAACAAATTTGTAGATCAAGTCCGCACAGAAGTATTTATTTGAGATGTATTTAATACAACAGGACTATTCACCCAGAAAAATTGAAAACCATTATATTTTAAGAATTTTTATTTATTTATCGAGAGCGATTCGTTCTTGAAAACGAGATGACCTCTTCTTAAATCAAGAATAATTTTTCTCAAAAAATGATTCTCAAAGCAAGAATTCTTCCTCTTGATTTTGGTATTTTTGTTCTTGGCCTACTTTGGAGAAGAAAAATACCATATTCGTGAACGATGAGAACGGTTTCTTTCCTCAGTATAGCTTAGTTAAAGGTTTTTCAAGACTTTCGAGGGCGGTATTGGACTAGGCTAAATTTTGAAATAAACTTGTTTTGCAAACAACTGATTGGAATGGTGTCACCAAATTTGGTGTTGCCTCTGAGATCTTTTGTTTCATACTAACAGACGGACATGGCTAAATCGACTTGGTGGTGATGCTGTTTGATGCATATATACATATGTATATACTTTATTCTCAGATATTCATAATATACTCTAAGTTACAGCACCATTATACCCTATGGAAACCTGGTATAAAAATTGAACATTAAAACCAATGTCAGACCCTGCCGTTGTTTCTAAGAAAAAATTTAATTTTTTATATGAGACTTTTATGATAAGATAAATATGACAAAATATTCTTTTTTGATGAAAAACACGCGGAATCTCGGATTTGATCATTGATAGAAATTAAATAGTATCCACTCCAGGAATATCAAAAGATGACCCATATTTGAAAGTGATCTGCCCAAAATAGAGATCTGTCTCTATCAGATGTCTATTTTGGGATGTGTTTTTCTTTTCCTTTCCCGAAAACTCATAATCCGAAAGAGGCACAGTCGATTCTTAGTTGCCCTAACCCGATGTAGCAAGGAGCTATAAATAAAATCCCATCAAACAGAGTGATCGTACACGCGTGATATCACGGAGAGTGCCAGGGAACCCAACTCGCACACCTTGGCTGGCCACAGAAAGAGAGCCAGAAGAATTAAGGTGGCCCTAATCGAGCAGGAGGAATCCTCCAACCCACTCATTCTCTTGAATCAACCCCTTCAAATTTGGCTCACAACGGCCTCTATCCAGACTGAATGCCAAACAAATTCTATTTTACCCCGATCTGTTGGCCACCATGAGAGCGGGGAGTCCGAACAGCTCATGAATGAAAAGCAGCGTATACGTTTTCGAATTCTCCGACTTTCTGCGGATTGTGGATTGGATGTGTGGTCGATCGACTAGAAGGCGGCTGTATGGCCGGCAACAAGTTGAATTTTTCTAAAAATGAACGCACACGAAATAGCTTCGTCTTTGGCGTTAAATACAGACAACGACACCGAGAAGCGACAACGCATCTCTGCCGAAGAGCGGAGGAATTTGATTTTCATTTCTGTTGTTCGTCGTGGCAGCTATTTTCCTCTATTGTGTGTGGATCGTGCTCTCCGCCGCGGTCCATCTAAGGAGCATATTCCGAAGAAGCGATGCTTTCCGCGACTCGGCTTCCCGCAACTAGTTGCGTTTTGGATGTCAACACGATGTACACGCGTACAGTGGCGGTGCTGGTGATCCGACTGCCAGGGGAGCGTGAAGTGAATTGCAGACCTCAACTTCCACTGGTTTGATCTGAGGGTATCCTCTGAGAATCCAGCAGAACCAGCAGACTTGACAGCCAAAGACTGAATAGAAGCAGGGCCTAAGGCCATTTCCCATTTCTCTGGGCACCTTTCAGTACAAACACAAGCACACAAAGGTAAACCGAACTGCACATCACACTCACCCATCAGAACATCAGAAACCTCAGATTGAAACTTCATATTCGCTCCCCATCCATTGAGGCCGAGTTATTAGACCTTTTATGGGCATTCTCTTAGCCCGAGGAATCGAATTTCATGCACAAAAACAACATTTCGATTTCGGAGCGAAATTTCCCAGTGCATATGTGTGCGATTGTGTGAGAGAGCGCCACTTGCTAGTCACGTCCCTCTTAAACATTTAAATAGAATTACCACTGCTCAGGAGAGAAAGCACGCCTCTGTCTCAGTGTCCGTGTCCGTGTCCGTCTCCGTCTCCGCCTTCTTCTGCCGCCGGCGAGCACGATCATCAAAACAACAACGCTGCGGGAAACGTGTGTCTGACTTGTCACAAATAGGTCACCGTATACGTTATATTACAGCCGGGTTCCCTGGCCACATATTTACCACACTCCGCTAATTTCGACCGCTTTGTTCTTCCGCAGGCCAGGACAGAATGCAGGAACTAGCGAGGGTGTGCGAGCTGAACGACAGCAGTGGACAGGACGAGTTGGTGCCAGTAGCTCCCGTCACCAGCCACCTGGAGCAGCTGTTGCCCAACATCAAGCTCGAGCACCACGACCTGGAGTGTTGGCTCCCCACCCCGGAGCATGCGCACCAACGCATAGACCTCAACAGCACCCACTTGCTCCTACAGGGCTCCGACGACCCCCTGATCTCGCATGGCGCCTCTAATGACGCGCACGATGAGGACCATCCCTTCAAAACGCTAATGGCGCGCAGAAAAATCTCTGGGCAGCCGCATAACGCCACCTGCAGCCAGCTGACTAAGCAGCAGCTGAAGGCCAATCTTCTGATGGGCAGCCGCAAGTCGAATAAGCAACTGACGTGCCAGGAAGAGCCCTCTACTCCGTCCTCACAAAAGACATTGAAGCCAAGCCAGGGCCAGGTACATAGCAGGTCTCGGAAGCGGAACAGCACCACGGGAGCTATGAAACTGCGTTTCCATCACCAGGCCTTGCCTGCAGAATATGCCGCCCACTACGAGGCCACCCAGTCTCGTCCGCCGTCACGGTCAGTGCTCCCACAGCCACCGCCGCAGCCCAGCCAGGCCCACGAGAACGTACGCAGCTGGCTACGGAAAATCGCAGAAATCCAGCGCAGTGCGGAACGCCAGCAGCAGAAGCTGCCACATCCTGCTCCATCAGGAGCACCAGGCTCGCGATTGTCGCCCTTACCATCGGTGACTCCAACAAAAAGCTCCGAGGTAACCGCTAACTCGAAGCGGAGCTCCCTGAAGTACGCCGACCTGCCATACATGGGAGAAATCACTCTGGACAACTACAAGCCCCGCCGCGGACGAAAGCCCAAAAAGGCGGATATCTGCCACCTGATCTACAAGAATTATGGTACCATTGTTCCGGCTAATGTAGCGGCGATGCCAGTAAGCGTCGCACCGCCAGCGTCTACTGCCACGATTGTTGTGCCACCAGAGGAGCCTCTAAATCTCTGTCTGCGGGATCAGAGTGGAGATCGGTATTCCATCTCCAGCGGCGACAGCGAGAAGCCCACCACGGCTACAACGGACTGCGGCCTCTCCTCCCACCGGACCACGCCGCTGAACGTAATGAAGCCGTTGACCCTCGAGCTGGGTGAGAGCGAGAAGCACCCACTGACCACCGCGAAGCTACTCTTTCAACCAGTGGGCCTCTACTACCAGCAGCTGGTGGAGTCATGCAGCCTTGGCGGGGTTACCCTGCCCTTGGAGACCATAGAGAAGGACAACCAGCTTTCCCTCAAGATTCCTATACCAAGTGGGTTTTTCGCCAATGAGGCCGCTCCGCTGGCCATGCGCAAGCGAAAGCGGTCGGCAATATTTATCCCGCCCGTGCCCGCCGAACACTCGTCCAGCCCTCCCACTGAGGTCAGCATCTGCAAGTTCAAGTTCACGGGCGGAGCCAAGCCGACACTGCAGGAAAAGAAGATGCTTTCGGTGGACGCGGAGGGCAACTACCGCTACTACAACGGCACCGGAGACAAGACCATGCGGGGCTACGAGTTCATCTCCCGAGATCAGCAGCAGCATCTGCAGCAGCATCAACTCCAGGGCCAGGAAAAGCTGTACGTGGACATACCACCACCATCGACAGACCTAAGCCTGGAGCAACTTCACATACCCCCAGAGTCACCAACATCATCGCTGCTCCTGCCGAGCAGCAACCACTTGATAACCGCCAGCTCTCAAAGTCCGATGCCAGGCGCAGTTTGTCCAGGGCAGTCACCGGGAAATCCCTCAACAGAGAGCGAGCGCAAGAGGCGATTGTCGCGCCGATCGAAGCAGCGAGAGAAGCTAGAGAAGACCTTCAAGGAGAAGGGTTTCCTTATCCAGACCCAGCAACTACAGTCCGCGGAGGGGGCCACATACTGCAAGTTCAGACAGCTTAAGAAGTTCACACGATATCTTTTCCGAAACTGGAAGGACCACATACCCGAGAGCGATTTGGCCAAACACCAAGGCGGTGGTCGGGAAAAGAGTGAGGTTGTCGTCAATCTGCTGAGTCAGGAGAGCCAGTCCGCCAGCCAGGCCATGTGAGGCTCCCTTAGGACACAAAGCACTGCCAAAGATTTAGTTTAAGATCAGACATGGTTGTGAAGGGGTGGAGATGAGCAAACCATGCCAATTCCGTCCATGTGGGCTGCCCAACAACGCGATCTATGATCTTCAGCCACGTTTCCTAGTCGTTCATCAGTTTCTCTAGTGCCCAATAAAGTGTTTTTCTTAACAAATAAACTCAATGTTTAACTGTATACGGATTATTTATAATTGTACTGTACATTATTAAAGTTTAAGTGGTAAGTACTATGGGTCGTCCTAATCACTGTGGTTCGCAAGAAGACCAGTATATACGCTACGATATACATAAGTATGTGGGCATTTCCATTTTATTTATTTGAATTTTTTACAAGCCTGTTTTTATACCCGGTATTTATAGGTACATATAGGTATTATAAGTTAGTGACAACCAAGAATATTTGTAACAGGTAGAAGGAGGCATCTCCGACCCTATAAAGTATACATATTCTCGATCAGCATCACCAGCCGAGTCGATTTAGTCTGTTCCTGTTGGTAAACAGATATCAGAGACTATATAATTTGGGGACAGCATTGTACCTGTTGCACGCAGATCAAGTTTGTTTTTAAAAACGTTATATAAGCTATAGTCGTGATATTCGGCTTAAAATAGATAGATAATAGATAAATAGATAAATAGGTTTGTGCGGAAGTTTGAGTAAAATCAAACAAACATAAAAGTTATTAAACAACAAAATTTCTCTGCATGCTTCTTACTCTTCTATGTTGAGAGGACCAATGCGTGTTGCTCGACATGTCTCCAGCAACATTTGTCTTTATTTGTCAACATTTTCTTTTTTTTAATGTTGATGTGTGCTTTTGAATTTCCCACAATGTTTTGGGTACCGGGTGTCTCCCAGTCGGTAACTCTCGACATCGTTTGGACCAAACTCTGATACCAGCGATTGGATCCTGCTGGTCACCCGATCCGCAGACCCACTTTGAGCTCGTGCCCTGGAACGTAACCATACCTACATATACCGGCCGACTGGATTCTGTGCAGGATATTAAAAGTTCTTAGAAAGCAGAATTGTCCGCTGGACACCTCTACGTGGTGCGTGATTAGTCAGACCCTCCTGCAGTTTTCAATTCATGAATTTAACCTATATTAAACCCAGTATATTATTGTTTTATAAACAGATAAAATTTTTATTAAACAGGACTGGCATTTCATCTGTCAATTTCAATACTTGTATTTGAGTCTGCGTTTAAGCCCAGTATCTCATGACACGTTAATTGGAAAACTTATAAAAGCTACTATAAGAAAATTCAGATACACTTACAGAGCAAACAATATGAGCGTTTTCGGACGGTTTTTTGAACCTTTTTTATCGAATCTGACTCTTTTCTGACTTAAACGCATAGACTCGTCCCTTTCTAAAGATACCCATGCAAAAATATACTTAATCAAAGATGACAAACATTTTGCGTACATTTGTAAAAGGCAACGTAGTTTTTATTTTTTATTTTACTATATCCGTTAATACAGTTACGTGTTAGTACAAAAGATAAACTCCAATATGGGCTTTAAGTCTATAATGTTAGGTTCGCTCTTATTTCAATGCCATCGCGAATACTTCTCGTTTCCACCGTTATGCCCGATGCTAAAAATGTCATTGCTTTCCGGACTCAGATTATCCTAATTTTAGTTACAGAAAATATAAAGACTTTCGAAATGAGGATGGCAGACATACACATCTTTGCGATAGAGGCTCTACTCGAATTCATTCAATAGATATTTGGAAGATTGGGCGTGCCCAGATATAGTTTAGCTAATATTGTCGCATGATTTGTTGATTTGGTTACTTGCTTGGTTAAGTTGGCAGTTCATTCACTCACGAATTGTTGCTCGCTTAAGCTTACAATTGATTTTTGTATCCTCTGACTACAGCATTAGTTTGAACTCAATGAGCTCTCGTGGTCCTTGGTGGCGTCCAACAAAGAAGACTCCGGCACCCTAGCGTTCATGGGGCACACATACTCTGTCCAGTCAATGTCACTTTGGCTCTTTGAGCTCTTGCGGCGCTTCAACGAAAACTGTGTACGTTTAACTGGCTTTAGCTTGGCCGTAATGCTTAGCGGTTGATGTCCAGGGACTGATTCAGCATCGCGCTTGCTGAGAATGACCGGGCGACCCACCAGCTCCTTAAAGTGCATGGCCAAGTGGCGACGCAGCAGCGACTTGCTCGGCGGAATCGACAGCAGGTCGGCAAGCAGGTCCGCATTGAAACGCGCTTCGTACAACATTAGGGCCCCGTGGACGCCAGCACCACGCAGATTTGGCGTGTACTCGGACAGGTCGATGGTTTGCAGCCAGCCCATTATGCGGTGCGCTGTCCACAGCTCCACATTGTCCCTGTCCGGACTGCCGGCGGCCTCATCTTCGCTGGCCACCTTAATGGAGCGTCGGATCAGACCCTCAGGGTTCCAGGACATGCGGCGCATGCACAAAATTCCTGCTCGCAGCGAGGCTATATGCAGGCAGGAGCTCACATGCAACTGGGACAGATCTTCGAGCGTAAGGCGATGCAGCATTCGTCCATCAACCTTGGCCTGCAAAAAGTAGTCCTTGTACTGGGGCAGGCCAATGTCGTCGAGCCATCGCAGTACCCAGGCCACATCCAAGCTGGCCGACTTCAACGTAAGCTCATCGAACTCCTTGCCAGTGAGGTCGTCGATGGCCAGCATGATCTTCTTGCGGTGGAGCGGCAGCTTTAAGTTGAGCTCGCGTTCAATGTCCACAGGCGAGGCGGTGAAAAACGAGACAGAGGGGTTGGCCCTTAACCATTTTCTAAATGATAAAGAAAGTAAAGTATAAATAACCAAGATGTGCACCTTTATCTGCCAACTCACCGACAATTGTCCTCGTAGCAGCCCAGACTCATGTGACCGAGCCAGTTGCACACCTCTTGCACTCCCCAGGTAGTCCAGTGCTTTTCATTGTCACCGAACAAGGGCGTCCTGGCACTCCACTCAATGCGTCCGCCCGCAGTGGCTCTGGAACCACCGCGCCGGAACTCGGGTTCTGCCTGCTCCAGAGCTGTGAGCTCACAATTGCTGCTGTTGCTGCGCCGCAGCTTGCCGAGAATGTTGCGCAAGCCGCGAGCAGAACGTTCCCGCAGCTTCGGCGATGGCGTGAACTGGGACATGAAACTGGATGTCATAACCTCGTCTGCGTGCTGAGCACTGTCTTCGATCAGAATCTGATCGTTGGAAGCGAAGGCGACGTTCCGCTGCTTTCCGCTACTATTCGCATTTACATCCAAAATCCGGTTGTTGTTATTTCCCAGCTTGCCGTGGGACCGTGGCAGGCTGTGGAACTGGGGCTTGATCTGATGGCGCAGCGCCGAGGGCGGCGTCTTCGGGGATCCCATGAAGGCTTTCTGGTTTATATTGCTCAAACTGCCGTAGGGAATATTGCTACCTACTACGGCCCCATCGCTGGCTTGCTCCAAGGCCGTGCGGTGCAGTTTCAGTTCACTCAAGGCACTCATCAGCTCGAGCTTTTGCGTCTCGAGGGCAGACCGGGAAATCATCTGTCGCTGCAGCTGCTCCTCCTTGCTGCACAGCTGCTGGGTCTTCTCCGTGATCAGGCCCTCCAGCTCGATGATCTTGTCTGCCTGCTCCGATACCCGCTCTGCCAGCATTTGGTACTGGAGGGCCAGCCCCTCCTTGTCACGCTGAAGCCGCCGCATTCGCTCGTCGGAGTCCTGACGGGGTATGTGCGTCTCCAGCCAGTCGCTTATGATTGCCGCGGTGACGGGATCAGGGGCCGGTGCAGCCAGGCCTACCTACAACAGTAAATACATACGTATTACGTACATATGTTTGTAAGTGACCCGGCCGTACTTAGGCGTTATCTTCGCCGTGACTCACCTGTTGCAGGGCGAGAGCCAAAGTCTTGGCCGTCGACAAGACGTTGGTGGCCGATATTAAATTGCGCTCACTAAGCGTCAGAGAAGCACCTGCCCCCGTAGCGGAGCCAGCCTGGGTCGCGGTGCTCGATATGAGACCATCCATTTGCTGCAAAGCTGCCTCCAGCATTTTGCTGCCCTCAGTCACAGTCGCCATGTAGTCCGACTTAAGCCTCGCTAATCCCGGGTGATCAATATGTGAGCTATTTCGCGGACTGTGCAGCGTTACATAAGCAGCTCAGGAAAGGCACGTCATTTTGCAAATTTATATGAAATTGCATTCATAGTTATTAATTTTAGCACAAAAAACGAAAAAAAAAAAACTATCACCAAAATAGAAGAGCTATTGCATCAGCGTGACCGTATATTTTAAAGCCCATATTGTGTTGGTATATTTTTGAATTTGGTATTTCCATGGAAAGTTATATCAGAGAAATGCGACAACTCTGGCCGTACAGCGATTCAAGGAACAGCTTTAAAACAGCTGACCAATATTAAACAATTTAAAATAATAGGGAAGAACCAGTCATACAAACCACTGAAATGAATCGCTTCGCTTATGTGGAGGCCCGCCTAAGCCCTAACGAATCGTTTGTCAGCCGCGACAACAAGGTGAAAATCTATGATGGGGATAACAAGGTAGGAAGTCCTTCACATAGAATCCAGGCCAGAACAGACCGTGTTTCTATGCTTTCAGACAGAGTTTGAAGAGGGCGAGGTAGTGCTCACCACGCACAGACTGTTTTGGGGTCGTCCGGGCGAAATAGCCAGAGCCGCCGTGACCCTTTGCCTTCCACTGAGCTATGTGATATCACTCAGCGAGGAGACGACTGCATCCAACTTCTTCGGTAGAAAGACCCGCATTATTATGCACCTGCGACCGCCATCGCCCAACAAAGGGCCTGGCCCGCTTGACACCAGCCGGGCTACCCACATCAAGCTGTCTGGAAAGAACGGATTGAGCGTAGAGTTCCACAGTGCTCTGAGAGAGACCCTTAGTGCGCGCGTCTGGGAGATCTCAATGACCAGCGAGACCATCGTCAGCAGAGTGGCCAACAGCTCGGACTCGGACTCGGCCTCGAACAGTGGCAACGACCGGTTAGCCCGCATCCAGAAGAGAACCGGAATCGGCGGCATTGAGCGGCATCTGGAGGCGAAAGCCAAGGCCACCGATGAGAACATAGCACTGGCCTTTCAGGATCTCAGTGTGCTAATGGCCATGGCCAAGGACATGGTGGGCGTCTCGAAGGCAATCAGCGGCAAGATTCGCGAGCAGAAAGGTGAGATATCCGATGATGAGACGGTGCGTTTTAAGTCCTACCTCATGAGCCTTGGCATCGATGATCCCGTCACTCGAGACAACTTTACCAGCAATTCTGAATACTTCACCAGTTTGGCGCAACAGATTTGCGAGGTGCTGCTAGATCCCATCGAGGTACGCGTTAACATTCTGTGTTGAAAGTACGTTCATACTTATTGATGTGTTTCTTGCTTAGGAGCAAGGAGGCATGATGTCCTTGGCTGACGTATATTGCCGTATAAATCGGGCTCGGGGCTTGGAGTTGTTGTCGCCCGAGGACCTGCTGCACGCCTGCGAGCAGCTGAGTGGACCCATACGCCTTCGCAGTTTCCCTAGTGGCGCTAGAGTGCTGCAACTGGAGTCGCACGATGACAGCCTGATTGCTGTGGACACTTTGGAGAAGGTGCAAGCCTCCGAGTCTCTGGCAGTGGAGGAACTGGCCAAGCAGCTCGGAATCTCCCTTCTGCTGGCCAAGGAGAGACTACTGGTGGCCGAACGTCTGGGCAGCGTGTGTCGGGACGAGTCCGTGGAGGGTCTCCGATTTTATCCCAATCTTCTGATAGGTCGAGACTAATGGAACTGTGCTAATTAATTAATTAAAAGGCTTACTGAATAAAAACAAAAACTATTTAACGTGCGCGGCTCGCGTTCTCGAAAGTGTTCGCTTGACCGTCAAGTTGGGCGCTTAATAAAATTACAAAGGTAGTCTCGTCGACTCTCGAAGCCCTCCGGTTTTGCTTCATTGCGTGTTCGTTTTTCGACTCTAGGACACGCCTGAGGACGAATTTTTTCCGGCATTACACCTTAGGCAAAAATTACATTTTGCAATGTCCTAAACACTTGAATGGTCTTAAATTTAAAGTTGATGAAACTTTTTACACAAACTTAAAAAACCAAAAAATGTCAAAGAAACATTAATAAGATCAGCCGAAAGTGGTAAAATAAATTTAGCTATAAAAAGTTATTCATGTATTAAGAATAAATTTTAGGACGGCTGGCAATTCAACATTAAAAACGAGAAAGAAAGCTAACTTCGGTAAACCGAAGTTGGTATACCCTTGCAGTCTGCAATTGGATCATTGAAAATCGAACCATTTTAGTAATGTTGAAAAAATATAGAATTTTGTAAATTTTACATTTTACATGTAGAATTTTACATTTTCATATAAATCAACCGATCGCTTCTATGGCAGCTATATGATATAGTGGTCCGATCTTAATGAAATTAAAACTGTAATTCAAGAAGCATAAAAAACTGCTATATCTCAAAATGTATAAAAATACAGAGAAGTTAAAATTTTTTTTACATTTATTTCGCCATCATTCCTATGGCAACTATAGGATATAGTAATCCGATTTCGGTCGTTCCGACATATATACTGCGTGCTAAAGAAATAAGACTATG
>VNJZ01000656.1:0-25645 GCA_008042795.1 Drosophila asahinai | reverse complement strand
ATATAAATATATTTCAAACCAGAAAAACTGCAAAATCAGCTAATTTAACAACAAAGCTGCCAGTAGTAACATCCCAAATAGACTTCTGCCAGTCTAGAGAAGAGAAAAACATCGTACCCCAGAAACAGTAAAAACAAAACAAAGCTGAAAAAGAAATCAAATTTTTGTAATGCAATCAAACTAAATATATAATCATAATCACGGGCAACTATAATAAAAGTTATGTTGGAGAAGTATTCGTAACAGTAATAGCATTTGGTTAATTTTCTAGTTACAGATTGTCAAAACCTTCTCAACAGTTTTTTACGATTCGTTTTCATCCACTTTTTATTTGCTTTCGTCCCAAAATTATTTTTTTGGGACAATCTTGAAAAATTCAGAGTAATTTTTTCAACACCGAAAATATAAATCAGTTAAGGTCCATTGATCACTAATAATGGGCAACTAAAGCCGGAACTCTGCAGAACAAAAACATTCTAAAACATTTACAAATAAATGGCAGAAAAACTTAAAAAAAATCCTGTTTGTTTGTGGGATTGTATTATTTTATCCATTTCCGGGAAAAGCTTGCTCTGTGCACGCAACTGTACTTTCGTGCCAGATTTCAGTGGTGGAAAGCCAAGCATTGAAACTCAAACTTGGTTCCAGCTTATTTCAACCAGACCCAACCTAAAACTTAAAAAGCCTATAAAAGATTAACCAAAAGGATAATTTAAATATTTTAAACGCACAATGATTCTCTTATGTTCAAACTTAATATTTATTCATTTCACGAATTTTTAATTAATTTCAAAATATTTATTATACCCTTGCAGAGGGTATTATAATTTTGACCAGATGTTTGCAACGCAGTGAAGGAGGCATCTCCGACCCCATAAAGTATATATATTCTTGATCAGCATCACCAGTCGAGTCGATCTAGCCATGTCCGTCTGTCTGTCTGTCCGTCTATCCGTCTGTCGGTTTCTACAAGAACTAGTCTCTCAGTTTTTGAGCTATCGGGCTGACATTTTCAGCATAGTCTTATTTCTTTAGCACGCAGTATATATGTCGGAACGACCGAAATCGGATTACTATATCCTATAGCTGTCATAGGAATGATGGCGAAATTAATGTAAACAAAATTTTAACTTCTCTGTTTTTCAACGTATTTCTATAAATTTTGAGATGTAGCAGTTTTATGCTTTTAGAATTACGGTTTTAATTTCATTAAGATCAGACCACTATATCATATAGCTGCCATAGAAGCGATCGGTTGATTTATATGAAAATGTAAAATGCTACATGTAAAATGTAAAATTTACAAAATTCTATATTTTTTCAACATTACTAAAATGGTTCGATTTTTAATGATCCAATTGCAGACTGCAAGGGTATACCAACTTCGGTTTACCGAAGTTAGCTTTCTCGTTTTTTTAATTTATAACGAAAAACAAGTTCACAGCTTCAAATGACGGCTAAATTTTTATACCCTTGCAGAGGGTATTATAATTTTGCCATGGTATTTGCAACGCAGTGAAGGAGGCATCTCCGACCCCATAAAGTATATATATTCTTGATCAGCATCACCAGCCGAGTCGATCTAGCCATGTCCGTCTGTCTGTTTGGCCGTCTGTCAGTTTCTACGCGAACTAGTCTCTCAGTTTTTGAGCTATCGAGCTGAAATTCAGCATAGTTTATTATTTAATATTTCTTATTTCTTTAGCACGCAGTATATATGTCGGAACGGCCGAAATCGGACTACTATATCCTATAGCTGCCATTGGAATGATGGCGAAATTAATGTAAAAAAAATGTTAACTTCTCTGTTTTTAAACGTATTTCTATAAATTTTGAGACTAATAAACACGTGCGTAGCTCAGTTAGTCTTATTCCAATTTAAGTGACGGATACCTCATTTTGTTGAAAATTTCATTGGTAATAAAATACAAAACTAAAAGTTAAACAAATATTGTGTTTAAATATTTTAAACTTAAAAATAGGTACCGAACCTCAAACATTTAACTAATTTATATACGGTTTTTGCATTTTTTCGCTTCCGTTGACCTGTTTTACAGCCTAAAGATGATAATATTGCATAAACTTGGCTATTTAGTAATAAGATTAGCCTTCATTTCCATCCTTTAAATTCTTTATAACGAGTTCTCGTTGCTCAATTGTTGCATGTGGTCCATTTCGTTAATGAATTTTTGGCGGACTAAACTCTCTTAAAATATTTCCAGAATAAGCTTGAACCAACTTCGAATAGAATGACCAAATAACAGAAAAAAGCCAAATAACAGAAACGAGCCGCAATTTGTATTACTAACGGTGCATTGGACAGCTGCAAACTATTTGGGTGAAATAAGTTGTGACCTTGTTTTTCGGTTTTTTTCTTTATAAATTAAAAAATAAATATTTAAAAATTAATTAAAAATACGTGAAATGAACAAATATTAAGTTTGAACATAAGAGAATCATTGTGCGTTCAAAATATTTGGATTATCATTTTGGTTCAACTTTTATAGGCTTTTAAACTTTTAGGTTGGGTCTGGTTGAAATAAGCTGTGAGCCACTGTGTGTATATTCTTGTTCAGCATCACAAGGCGAGTCGATTTAGCCAGGTCCAGTTATCCGTCTGTCTGTCCGGGTGAAGAACAGATCTCAGAGACTATAAGAGCCTAGAGCCACCAGACTTGGTGACAACATTCCTGACTGTTGCAAAAAGAACAAGTTTGTTTTAAAATTTGGCCACGCCAACTTCCCCGAAAGTCATGAAAAATGTATAACTAAGCTGTAGTCGTGATTTTGTGCTTTAGAAATTGGAATAAAATCAGATATAAACATAGGACTTATTAAACAATAAAGTTTCTGTGTCTGCTGATTATGCAATATCCTAATTTGTGTTAGCAGCGCCAGTGGGTGTTGCTCAATATGTTTCTGGACTTATTTGTCATTTTTGAAGTCGGGCTTAACATGTTCCAAGCCTTCATTTGCCAACAATTTCTGTGCCTTCCGCCCAGATTAATGAAGGTTTTTAATAAATTTGAGCGTAATTAGACAAAGTGAGTTAGCCATGTGCATGTGGCTATAATTTCATCCACAATGTTTTTTGTATCGGGTATTTCACGGCCGGTCCCACTCGACTGTAGCTTTCCAAGTTGTTTACTATCACTACCGTCCAGTTAAGTGAAGTTATTATTTTTGCTGATCGCCCGTATCTCATGATCCCATAAATCTGCGACCCAAGGCTTTTTTCAATCCCACCAGATGATAAGCACGAGACAGATCAGATTGGTTGAGGACTGACTATGCAGCGATATGGATATTTTGGACAAATAGTAAAGCTGCGTCGTCAATGATTTCAAAAGAGCCTTAAAAGCAATCGGGTCAACTGGTGCTTAAACCCTTGAATGTTTGCTTTTTATGAAAAAAAGCTTCTGAACCGTAGGTCTTTGGTCCCAGACTAGTTTTATATTTTCTAAAGTGGTGAAAAACTTTTCCTACGCTATTGTAGAAGTTGTAATAGAAAGCTACAATATACAATAAAACCCTGTGCCTACACTCAGACACAGAATTTAACCGATTACAAGGACCTGTATATACGAACTCAGAATAGTGTTTTTTTCGCAGCTATAGTTTTTCCCTAACAATCTTAACAGGCAGGCGCTTAAATATAAAATTGTTTCTAATCCTCGCGAAATGTGCCTTTTGTCTTTTGACTTGGCATAATATCTGTGAATTTAATCAGTCGACTAAGACGTCGCGGTCAGCTAGGAACTCAATTTAAGCAGATAAGGGTCGGCAGAACAACAAATGTAAAATTGATGTAAAATATTTACATAAAGATATGTAAATATATTCATAAAATGGCTCATATTCGAATACATTGATTTCTGTCAAGAAAGCTTTTCAGTTTCTTCAAGCTTTTGTGGCGGTCGTGCCGTTGGTCACACAAGTTCTAGAATAATCCCAGAAAAGCTTTGTTAAACAACACAATTTTGGAAGGCAATTTAACGTCTTGGCCTAGAAGAAGGCCAATGAAAAACAAACAAGCCAAAAATACTTTACTGTTCTTGTAGCGCTGCCATAGCCCAATTTAAAGTCTATATCTATATCTATATTTATTGAAATTTTTCGATATTATATTTAAAAATAATATTTATCTCACAATTTTTAAAATCGAAATACCTACGAATATCGATTTTATTTTGACGTCGATCAGAACTGGTTTCGGTATTTTTCTGGATTCCCCCAACAAAACGCTGAAAAAAAAACACCTTCTGATAATATAGCTAAAAAAATACAAATCCGGAGAGCGAGAACTGATAGCCTTGCTTTGCTCTCGTGGCGTAGCTACCACTACTCCCACGGAACAGAAGCTTTCGGACTTGGAGCCGATCGAAGCCAGCAAGTGTTAAGTAGTTGAAACCAAATCGTCCCCGCGAGTGGACGCATTGTGACCGTTAACTGTGACTGGATCCGCGCATGTACTTAACAGTACAATATTACCGTTGTTGTTGCAACTATATTTAATACCAAGTGACGTCAAAAAGCTGAAAACAGAAGACAGCAATCCGTTCAAGTGCTTGTTACTTCGTGCTATTACTTTGTATTGTGCTTGTGCCCGTGTGCTTGTGGATAAGCAAGATAAATAAATAAAACAGAGGAGGACGATGCCCAGCAACCTGCAAAAGGTAGGAAAACGCATCCAGGTCGAGTGAGGCGACTAACAATTTCACTGCACATTATGATGTGTGTGTTTCGCAAAAGTTATTCCCACAACAATCATTGTTTTTGTGGCGGAGCTTTTGATTGATTTGATCGTATCTTCTTACTGGGAGGTTTTTACTCACGTGTGTGCTTTCTAAAAAATTAATTTCTGTTGACTCCAAAGTGCAATTCTCTCTGTACCACACAAACAGCGATTGTGTTTATCAACCCAGCTGGTCAGTGATCTTTTGAAAAGTTCTTACCATGTTTTTGGCAAGCACCCAAACTGTATGAGTCAGAATCTCTTATCTTTTTTATTACAACTTTTCCCAAGAGTTTTGAAAATATTTACTAAAATATCTTATCCCAGTTTATCTCAACAAGACAGGATAGGATGCTTGCTATTCCAATTGTAGAAAGTTTGAATCCTTTTGAAGTTAACTGACCGATAAACTGAACAAGTCAACGGGTATTCCTTTATAGCTTGATTAACAAGGCTTTCTTATCTTCTGCTTGTTTCGCATTCCCTTTACATTTTTTGCGATTTCTTGGCTGATTCGCAATTTGCTCAAGAAGGTGGCCTCTTATCTCAACTCGTGGATCACTTCTTCATACATTGCCGTTGTCGTCCTCCATTATTTCCCCTTATCGGTGTTTTGATGTTTAGTCATTTCGTTTATTTCATTTTTGAATTGCGTGTGGCGCTCACCCTGAGTGTTTAATAGTAAACTCTAGCCGGAGCAGATTATATGACCGGATGGATTGAACTACATTGTTGCGGTTGGACAGTCACCGTATCAAATCACATGTCTTCGTTTCCATTGCGCAGTTAACATTACAATTACAACGAAATCAGTTATATTTTTTATCTTGTAAGTCTACAAGTAGCTGTTATTCCAAGTATGACTTACTGTGTGTCCCTGTTTTTCGGTGCTTATCATTTGTCTGTAAGTTTCGAAATACGTAGAGATAATTTAAAAAAATGTTCACACTCAGATAATTTTGAATTTTACAATTTACAATACATGTTTCAATTTACTTTTTTATTCCCGTACCCATAGGGCCACCAGTTTAAATTTGTTTTAAAATTAGGCCACACCCACTTTCGCCCCCGAAAATCATTAAAAACGTTATAGTCGTGATTTTCGGCTTAGGTAGATACAATAAATACTCTTTTCTGAAAATTTGAGTGTAATCGGATGATAAACATGGGAGATATAAGCAATATGGTTGAAATTTTAAGGCAGACCCTAAAACGCTTCAGGCCGGGTCAGAAACTTTTTTGTTTTATAATATAATAATTTTCAATAATAATAATTTTAAATCATATTTATAAGTAAATAAAACGTTGAAGAAATATATTTCGACTGTAGTCAATGCGCAGATGCAGCAATTTAATTGGCTCACGTCAAAACAAGTGAGAAAGTGTGTGACCAACTGTAAGATACCCGGTACCCAAAGCATTGTGCGTAAAATTAAATAGCACACGGACATGGGAAAAACAAAATGTTGACAAATGACAAATGTTGCTAAAAACATGTCGAAACAAATTGTGCAGCTGTACGCAACTGAATTTCGAATTAATACGGCGCCCGAAACCACGCCAAACTTTTTTTGCTACTGCCTTTGCTCAGAAGAAGAAGAAGAATCTTATACAGAAACTTTATTGTTTAATCTTCCAAGTTTATCATCCGATTTTACTCAAATTTTCAGATAACGTCCACAAAAGCCTACTTACTTATTGTATCTATTTATTTTAAGCCAAAAATTACGACTATAGCTTAAATAAAGTTCTTTACGATTTTCGGGGGCGGAAGTGGGAGTGGCCAAATTTTAAAACAAACTTTATCTGCGTGCAACAGATTCCAATGTTGTCACCAAATTTGGTAACTCTAGCTCTTATAGTCTCTGAGATCTGTTTACCAACACGGACGGACGGACAGATGGAGATGGCCAAATCGACTCGGCTGGTGATGCTGATCATGAATATATATACTTTATAGGGTCAGAGACATCTCCTTCTGCCTGTTACATACATTCTCGGTTGGCACTAACTTATAATACTCTTGTACCCTATGGGTACCGGGTATAAAAATGCGAATTTTTTCAGACTAGAAAGTTCAAAAAGCGTTTGAGAAGGGGACAGCACGATGGCATAGAATTTTTCTTTTTATTATTTAACGGAACTATTTTTTGGTACCGGGTATCTTACAGTCGAGCATTCTTGACTTTAGATTTGTTACTTGATTTTAATTTTTAATTAAATGGTTAGTTCTAAGACAACCTTTTATACCTAAATATTTTTAAAATCATCTGAAGGTTGAATTTGTTTGATAACTATTTGCACGGTTCGCAGACTTAAGTCATAAAAGCGTGGTTCGATTAAAGACTCATTATAAAGTGCTATTTTCCCATAATGAAACGCCTCTAACCGATTATTGCCTTATCTAGCTTGGCGGCAGATAAGATTTAAGCAAATACCAAATGGCCATTTATCAAATCATCATACCACGTGCTTTTCTTTATTTATATAATTTTTGGTTATCGTATTCGATTATGTTAATTTACGATCAACTTAGATTTATTGCAGCCAATTAGCGGTTTTTGACTTTACCATGGTTGGTTTTTAGCTTTAACGCAAAATCTTATCAAGTGCATTCTTTTTATTTTCGGCAAGTTTTTTGATATACCAAAAGTTGACCCATATAAGCCATACAATAATCAATCGCAAAAAAATCAACAAACTTTATAAAAACTTTCATAATTAGTTCTGAATTCTGAATTCTAAATAAATAAATATAACTAAAAGACAAAATTTAGGAGGCATCTCCGACCCCATAAAGAATTTATATTTCTTGATCAGCATCACCAGCCAAGTCGATCTATCCAAATCTGTCTGTCTGTCTGTCGGTTTCTACGCGAACTAATCTCTCAGTTTTTGAGCTATAGAGCTAAAATTTTTTAGCATGGTCTTATTTCTTAGCACGCAGTATATATATCGAAACGGGCGAATTCGGACCACTATATCCAATAGCTGTCATAGGAATGGTGGATAAATAAATGTTTCGGTTTACCGAAGTTATCTTTCTTTCTTGTTATTAATGAACATATTAAGTGCATGATCGGGCTCCGAATGTTAAGCTCGGAATCCGTAAGATCAGGTTAGGATTTAAGGAGCGGAATTGGGGTCATGATATAAGCCCACGCGACACATCTCCGGTCATACATTTTCCCCGCGGAGATATGATGCGTCATATTTCCGCGCGAAGATGAGACGCCGAACTCCGTGCGGAGATATGTCGTTAAACTCCGCGAGAAGGTATGTCGTTTCAAAAACGACATACATATATGACGCCAACGTCTGCGCGGAGATATGTCGCGGGGAGATATATATATTCTATAATATTTATACCGCAAATAATAAATAGTTATTTACTTATTCATCACACACTTAATTGTTTTAAGTGTTTGTTTATTTCTGTTGAAAGCCATAGCAAGAGCTGTACTAGTCGAGTCTGACCGGACTTGATAAGTCATTCTGATTTATGCGTATTACTGTCTAGTGGAAGATTTTCATGTTGACGATGCATCGTGATGGTTACATGGAAAATTCCATGGTTCAAGCGACAGCTGTTGTTGCTTCGGCTGAAAGTAGTTTCTTCGTGTGATGATTAGTTCCATTGGCCTCGTTAATCACAAAAGCACAAGGCACATGCTAGCAATAAAGTTAATATTATTACTACCAGGGTAACAACATTTTAAAATTGTATTAATCTTTAAATTTGAATTAGCTAAGGGCCGTCAGGTTAACTTTTGTCATTGAGATAAATTGTTTTTCAGAGTTAAGTAGGCCATCCAAATCATATTTTTATTTATCTTACTGACAAATCCTGACTAGAGAAATAACTCTAGTTTAAAGTCTGTCGGTCAGATAAGCACAAACATCATTTTGGGCGAATAAATTACTACGAATAATAATTTATTTCAACAATTTATCTCAATGGCAAATGTTTTCCGTGAAATTGAAAAATCCGCCCTAAATTCATACTTTTAAACTTAAGAGCAATCAATGTACAACAATCTGTTAGAAAGAAACTCGGGTAAAATATTTGTGCAGTATAAACCGCCTGGGAATAACGTTTAAGGTTGACATTTGCAACTGTGCCAACACTTAATTTCAGCACTGTAAAGGTTTTATACTGTTGGGTAAAATTACGTAGTCCAAAAACATATAATTTTTTGCTTTCCGAAGTTATTCGTGTTTTCTGATAAAATTTTATAAAATTGTATATGACTAAAATTTATAAAATGTTAATTTTAAAATAATTTAAGAAGTTTTATTAGTAATCTACTATTTAGCTAAGCTTTTCTGTCTTACGAAACATTTTGTATTGAGTGCGTACATATAATCAGAAAACCATATAGAATTTGTACATATATTCATATTTTACATATTCTTACATACATTCTTTATAGGACTGGAAATGTTTTTGTGCAAAAAATCATCGGGTTTCAATTCCAAAATGTTTAATGCGCCGGGTTTATTGTAAATATATTACCGTTGTGTAAGGTGTTTTTGCTGCTTAGTTTTGAATACAATTTCGATTGATTTTAAATCTTTATAAATTTCTTTGCCACTCCTTAATAACATTATAAAGTATATTATAAAACGATAAAAAGGAAATGTTTGGCCAGAGCCATATATGATGATAACCACCGAACTAAAACGTTCGTTTTTGTTCGATTTATTATACAGATGTTCAAAGAAAGAAAGAAGAAGGCTAAATACAAAAACTAATTTTAAAATAGTCATTGATGGAAGGACGCTTTAAGGCCAGTCAACTAAACACAATCTCAATTAAATATATACAAATATTATTGTCTGTATGTGTATACTTATATTCCTATAAAACAATAAAACTTATACTGAAATAAGCGTGTAGGGAAAGTGTCACATGCAATTAAAAGAACCTTAAACACAGGAAAGTTTCCCACTATTTTTACCTGTTGTCCCCATTTTACCCTTATTTTTTTTGCCGACGAACATCTGTTGGGAATCTCAGCCAGCGAAGTAATTCCCGATTTCTATCTAGCTTGCTACCTCATGAGGCGAACGTGTGTTTCTATAGCAGCCGGTCGGCGGGGGTGGCACCTCACTACAGTAGTGCTAGGGAGAGAGAGGAACTTTGAGAGAGGAGGGAGCACTGGGATCCGGCTACGGCTACCCCTGAGGCATTGGTCTCGGTCTTGCAACTGACTCATCAGTTTGTTTTTGTCCGCCCAGCTGTGAACTACTTACCAGTCGCATAGAGCCGAAGCGAACTGAAACGCTTGCCCTGTTGTGTGCCTTTACTTTAATAATATTTATATAATACGATTTACATTACACAGTATACTCGTATATAATTGGCATTCTATATTAGCATACAATTCGCGTAGCATGAGACAGCGAAATCGTAGAACTAACAAATCACTGAAACGTCGCCAGCATCAACAGCAAATAGTTCGCAACTGTTGTTTAAGTAAACGTTGTAACTATGATAATATCTGGCAACATTTTAAACGCAACGTAAGCTTATGAATTTGAATTTCAATATTTTGAATTATTATTGTCATTTTTTTTAATCGGACATTCATATGTAAATAATTTAATTTAAAAATCACAGATTTTTCAAACTTGATTTTAAATAATCGTTTTGGCTTAAATCGCTTTATCGATCGCAATGCGCTTCTGCTGCTCCTTTCATTGGATATTTAATCAATATGTTTTGGTTTTTCCTGTCTGCACCATCTAATTGCATTTGCATTTCGTACCTGAAATTGTACGAGTATTAGGTATTTTTAGTGCACAACCAGCGCCAGGGCCGATTGGTTTGTCGATTTTTTGACAGGCAATCTGAGAGAACTCTCCCTCGCGCCTTTCGCTCTCTCTGTTTTTCCCGGGCTCTCTTTTCAGTTGTTTGTCTCTTTGGCATTAATTTTTATTTACTCAACTCACCCTAATCTGTGTATTATTATTATTTTCTTTTTGAAATAGGCAACCCTTGAGGAAATTCGCCATGCGGCGGCACGGATTTGCCGGGACTATCTAACCGGGCGCTGGAAAACGGTGACTCCTGAAAATCTGGTGGTGAAGCGCATTAGGTGAATAAGAACATAAGTGAATAGTATTATTAAACAAGGAAGTATGACTTTAGCGCTAAATTCTAAATATGGTTCTTCTCTTTTGTGTTTGTAAAGTAAATTGTTTTTTTTTTGTCATAGAAACTATATTAATAGGCTAATAAAAATAAGAGAGAAAAATCAAATAATTTTAATAATATTTTTTTAATAACCATCATACACTTAATTCATTACGTTGACAAAAATACAAAATTATGAATATTTACTATGAATTTCTCTTTTCTTTGAATATTTTTGTTTTATTTTTTTAGTCAATTACTATATGTTATGTTTTAAATATAAGAAAGTATATATTTAAATTATAATTAGAATAATTATTGATAATATTCACGCAATTTTAAAATTTTAATCATTGCTAATTTTTACAAATTTTTTCAATTTTATTTAATGAAATTAATATCGTAGTCCGGAAATACTATCTGCGAGTGCAAAACTAGTTCTACTTTGCTCAAGTTCCTTAATGATTTGATATATAGCTCTAAATTTAGAAAAATGGGCGTACCTTTACTTTTATAAAAATTAATACCCAATTCCTTGCTTCTTGCAGTGGTGGCCTTTCAAACTTTTTGTATTACGTAAGTCTGCCCGGCTTGGATGACATCGATGAGGATGAGGAGCAACAACAGCAGCGGCAGCAGGCAAATGTCAACGCCTACGGCAAAGACGTCATAGCCACTGCAACTCTGTCCAACAGAAACTTGAGTTATATATGTGGTGATGCAGGGGGGGAGGGCGAAGACAAGTCGGTGGGTTTAACCACGGAATTGGCAAGCAACGATGACGATGACGACGCAGCGACGAGCGCCAAGCAGGCACACAAACGCCAGCGTTTCGATAGCGATAGCGGGGACTCAAGTTCACTAAAACGAATGCACGCCCCCAAGCAGGAACCTCGTGAGGTAGGTCAACCAACGTTTAATTTGCCTACATAATCCTTTTGGCTTGCCTTACAGGTCTTGTTGCGTATCTATGGACAGACCCACGGCGATCATGCGCTGGAAAGCATGATCACGGAGTCGGTGGTCTTTGCCCTGCTCAGTGAACGGAATTTTGGGCCCAAGTTGCATGGCATCTTTCCGGGCGGCCGCATCGAGCAATATATACCGGTAAGAGCGGAGTCGCTTAATAGTAGTCTTAAGACGGTTTGACAATTTAATATGCTATTATTCCCCGCAGGCACGTTCGTTGACTACATCGGAATTGAGCGAACAGCGGATATTAATGAAAGTGGCAGAGAAAATGGGCGAGATCCACAGTCTTAATATACCCATGTCCAAGGAGCCGGACTGGATATGGAATTGTATGCAGCGTTGGATTTCAAGTTATGATAGCATTGTCAAGGGCAATGCCCAGTCTAAGCCAAACTCATCGGTGCTGCAGAAGCAAATGGAACTGATGCGCACGATCGACTATAAGCAAGAGATTGCCTGGATGAAATCAGTGATCGATGGCGGTGAATACCCGGTTGTATTCTGCCATAACGATCTCCAGGAGGGAAACATTCTGCTGCGTCAGCCACCGACGACTGCCCAAGGCGAACGCACTCCACGAGAGTCAATTAATAGCCTGAGGTGGGTTTCCAATTAGTACTAGAAAAGGTCAAATTAGTTGCCAGAATATTTTGAAACCAAACTTTCACGTACGGGCGTAACTTTAAATTCAAACCGTACCTATGAAAATGTGTAATAGAACGATATTTAAATTAAGTATCTCGATTTTATGGCAAGTTTAAAATATACTAGCCCAATGTAAGCAAAAATTAAAATGTTTTGCTTACATTTTATGAATAAAGCTACCAAATGGAATAATTAATAAGTATTAAAAGCTATAGCAGATTTAGAGTAAAATTGCCATATTTTGATTAAAAATGTTCATATTTTCCTATGGCAGCTAATTATTTAGTTTACCAGTCCGTAAAATTTTTAAACATAACTTACGAACACATTAATTGATGGTTAAAAAAGCTTCTAGTCGATAAATCGCATAAATGGGAAAAGGTCTGAATCAATTCGCCCGAGCACCGTTGGGCGAAATGAATAAGGAAATGTGTTTCCTAAAGTTTAGATTAAAAGAAAATGGATAAATATTTATGCACGGAAAAAATAATACAATTTGTAAAATTAAGTGTTTAGCCTAGAAAATTGAAACATTTTGATAACCGGACAAAATATTATAATGCCAATTACCTCGACTATAAGATGAGGGTATTATATGCATAATTTTAATAAACTTTACAATTTTATGTGCAGATCCAATTTCGACGAGACGCTGGGCGATAGTTTGGATTGCAACAGCAACATGTCCGAGTCGGAGGTCAAGTAAGTAACATTTAAATAAATATGGAAACCGAATTTGCTCGCTTTCCCATTGTTTTTCTGGGGCCTGCTTAGTAGTAACTACTAGCAATTTGGTAATTTTTAGTCGTATATAAAACTACCTAAACTTCTAGATTGCCCCTATTTGCTGCGGTCGTGATTTGAGTTTAAAAACACGCAATACAAGCTACAGGTTATCCATGTAATAGTGTCAGCGATTTAAAGAAAAACTAATTCTTTTTAAAAACTAATTATTTATAAAACAGCAAGACGCACTGTTTGGCGTCGCCTCCTTGCCCTGAGCTGGACACCACGAATGATTCAGCGCTGGATGCAAGCTTCACGATCGACACTGAGCCGGATCTCATTATCATTGACTTTGAGTACTGCGCATACAACTATCGTGGCTATGATCTGGCCAATCACTTCATTGAGTGGACCTTTGACTACACCAACCCGCAGTTCCCCTACTTCTATCATAATACCAGCAACTGTGCAACGGTATCGCAGCGGCGCGACTTCATCGTTAACTATCTAAAGAAGTATCACGACGATGACAACTATAATCCTACCGGCCAGGAGCTGGATAAAGTGGATGACGAAATTCAGTTCTTTACTATGTTGTCGCATCTGTTCTGGAGCCTCTGGTCCGTGATCAATGTCACTTCGGCAATTGAGTTTGGCTATTGGGTGAGTTTCTTTGTTTAATTTGATTGCCGCTAATCTGAACACTTAGACCAAATGCAAATTTAGTGCCGTATTCATGAAATGTCTTTCCTACATTTGTTTCAGGAATATGGCATTGCTCGAATTCTGGAATATCAAAAATTAAAGGCGGCCTACTTGGAAAATGGAGAGCGTGCTTATGACAAGCACTGATCGTGGATGAAAAACCATCAAGCTTCACTTAAATCGAATTAGAGACGTACTTAAGTGACCTTAAACATCAAAGTTTCCAGTTCCCATTATACGGTATTGTACTTTACTTGCTAAAACGATGTTATCAAAGCTAATTTAGCCGAGGAAAATGGATAGATATCGAACACATCAGCAAGACTAACTTATTTTTGTACAAAAAATTTAGCTGTTTAGAATTGATAAAATTGAAAACAAAAGTCAAAATACTAATTATTGCTGTGATTAATGTGTGAGGCAGATGACAGAGAAAACGATAACAACAATTTTACTAAGCTTCGAGTATACATTTTTATTGAACAATTTTAATTTCATAATCTATATAGCTAACACCGTTTTATTGCTCCTGTTGCGGAAGTGTGATAATTTATTCACTTCCCAACATATTTGATCGAAAGTATTAAGCAGACAACACATCCAATCAGAGCATCCTAAACTATTTCTATCAACGCAGCTCATTCTACAATTAAAATTTACACATTACACCATCTAAGTACACACGCCGCATTCTATAACTTTCGAATTTATAAATTATTCGAATTTGTTTTGCTTTCCAAATTTAAAAATTACTTTCGAGTTTAAGTATTATTTTGCATTCTTCTCAAGATTCCTAAACGATTGTAACTTTTATTCCTCCAAAAAGCTTAGTTAATTTGTAATGAAATTCCCTTTTGTTTTGTCAGTAATGAAATTAAGGCGAGTCCAAAAAAGTTGACAAGCAACAAACATGTGTTTTATGTACCTTCACAAAATCCTTAATGGAAAGTAGTAATATATTTTTAGTTTTAAATTTTGTTTGCGGATACTCTTAATAAACAAATAAATAAATATATTAAAATTACAACATGTTTTTGTCTTGTTTATAAATATAAATGGAAACTAGTAATATATTTATACCCTTGCAGAGGGTATTATAATTTTGCCATGATATTTGCAACGCAGTGAAGGAGGCATCTCCGACCCCATAAGTATATATATTCTTGATCAGCATCACCAGCCGAGTCGATCTAGCCATGTTCGTCTGTCTGTCCGTCTGTCGGTTTCTACGCGAACTAGTCTCTCAGTTTTTGAGCTATCGAGCTGAAATTTTCAGCATAGTCTTATTTCTTTAGCACGCAGTATATATGTCGGATCGGCCGAAAGCGGACTACTATATCCTATAGGTGCCATTGGAATGATGGCGAAATTAATGTTTAATTAAATTAATTAATTTATTAATTATAACTTCTCTGGTTTTAAACGTATTTCTATAAATTTTGAGATATAGCAGTTTCTTATGGTTCTAGAATTACGGTTTTCATTTTTTTAAGATCGGACAACTATATCATATAGCTGCCATAGAAGCGATCGGTCGATTTATATGAAAATGTAAAATTCTACATGTAAAATGTAAAATGTACAAAATTCGACATTTTTCCAACATTACTAAAATGGATCGGTTTTCAATGATCCAATTGCAGACTGCAAGGGTATACCAACTTCGGTTTACCGAAGTTAGGTTTCTTTCTCGTTTTAGTTTTAAATTTTGTTTGCGGATTCTTGTTTACAAGTAGAACGGACACATTGTGTTCAATCTAAGCCAAAATTTGGGGAAGCGAATTTATTAGTTAAGTATTAATGTTAGATATCAGCTCGACGTGCTTAGCTTAATATAATTTAGCTTTCCTATAATTTTAATAAAATAAGTATACTTTTAATAAAAACTTGATTTTGAAATCGTATTAGGGAACTGTTTATTTCGAGTTATATGCGAATATGTTAAAAAAACAAAATCACGTCTTAACGAGGTAATTTAACTCATACAATTTCTGATATCAAATTTTGTAACGAATAATAATAAATATATCTAAAATAAATTGCATATTGTTTATTAAATATTTTCTTAAACGGACAGACAGACATTGCTAAATCGATTCGCCTGGTGATGCAGATCAAAAATATATACATATATACTTTATAGGGACGCATATGTTATTTCCAATAAGCCGACCGGTATATTAAATATCTTTCGTACAGAGTGTAGGTTTGAGGTGATTGAGTTTCCGTGCTATATCTGCTTTAACAACTCCTATTTAGGAAAATATTTTTTATATGCCCTTTTGCACATAAAGTTGTTGTTGTCTAAAACAATGATAGCTTCTTACGACCAGACTATCGTAAGCTAACTTTAAATTTTTACCCGTTTGTAGTGCACCCCAAAAAGCATTACGTAAAAAGTGTGAAAATAACGTACAATATTAGGAAACAAGAAAGGAAGCTATCTTCGGTAAGACGATGTTTGTATACCCTTGCAGTTTGTAATTGAAAAATGATTAATTTTGATCAAATTATGAAAATAAAGAAGTTATTTTAATTTTCATTAAATTAAACTAAATTTTAGATCCTATGGTAGCTATATGTTATAGTTGTCCAATCTGACCCGTCTCGGCTTATTTCATTATGGGAATAGAACGACGACTTCAAAGTTTCATTCAGTCCAAAAACTGAGAGCGTAGAAACTAGTGTTGGGTTGCTCATGAGTGAGTGATCAAAAAAGAGTTGTTCACTAAACTGAGTGAGTGAATATGTACCTTCCTATTTGTTCTTTTTTGTTCACTTGCTCTTTTTTGTTGACTTGTTTATTTTTGCTCACTTGCTCTTTTAGCTCACTTGTTCAGATTTGCTCTTTTGCTCACTATTGTTCAGTTGTACGATTTTGTTCATTGGCTCTTTTTTGTTCACTTATTCATATTTGCTCAATTGCTCCTTTTTGCTCAATTATTCAGTTAATCTATTTTGCTAATTTTTTTTACAGTAACTCCTTTTTTTCTGTATTCAGGTATTAATTGCAGTGCTGCAGTGCAATAGACCACTCATTACTCAGTTAAAAAATATATATAATATATATAAAATAGTGAATTTACTGTTTTAAAAAAAAGAACAAGTGAACATGTTTACCCAAATGAGCAGTATTTACCCAACACTAGTAAAAACGGAAAGGCAGACAGACAAATAGTCGGACGGACGGACAAACGGACATGGCTACATCGACTCGTCTAGTGATGCTGATCAATATATTATGGGGTGGTGGGTGCTTCCTTCACTGCTTTGCAAACTTCTGACTAAAATTTTAATACCATGCAAGGGTATAAAAACTAAAACAATTTGTACCTGAAAGTTATAGGTGCTTTCAATTATTTAAAATAATTAATTATTTAACGTTATCTGGAATGCCAAAAATATCTTCAAAAGTGTTCTTGTTTGCAACGAACTAAACCTCCAAACAAATAAGGTCGCCATGCTGAGGAGAAGCTTAAAGTTGCACTGCTTGGGGCGTTTCACGCACTACGGCAGCTATAGTGCTTTCAGCAAAAATAGAGTAATATAGTAATAAGCTTATATGTATGTATGGTTGGCAGGCAGCCCTTCAGGGATTAACCCCCATCCACGCTCTACCCCCACCGCATTCAATTCTTTCTGACATTTTTACGATGCTTCTGCGTAACTATGTTATACAGCCTGAGGTGAATCAAATTATAATATCGTTGCTCTGGAGATATGAAACACATTTCGCAGTCCCAACCTAGCTGTGGGCATTTCGACAGAAGAAGCACTGGGTGACCAACCTGTATACCTCATATTTAATGTTTCAGTGTCTGAACTTTCCCATTTGCCTCTCTGGTATCACTGACATATTTAGCTGGAGCACAAATAGAAAAAAGAAAAAACGAGCCCCAGTGTCAAGCGATCTGTAATCTGATTGGCAGCACCGCAAAGCGAATGAGGTGACTTAGATAGGCGAGGATGTTGCAGGGGATGAGGACATGGTGCGATGTCTGCCAACAACGATTCTCTTAATCAAGCGTGGCTCCTTGTGTCAGCGCAATTGTCACGCGGCCCGTTATATGGTGCCTATTCCTTTGCCTACGCCAAGTGACACTCATTCAGTCAGTAACTCAGTTAGCCAGGCAGTTGAGGAGATTGATTGTGCCTGCTTCAATATGTACTCCTGCACCCAGCTTTGAACTTAAAGCAGTACTACTAAAGTACACCCAACTAACTTTAGCAGTTTAATTTTTTTTAATAATTTAAAACAAACACGCAAAAATAGATAAAATGTTGCGAGGAAAATCTAACAGATCAAATAAGATAGTTACGTGACAGATTTAGTGCTTAAAATTTGGTGCTTAAAATTTAGCTTGATGAAATATACTTGATAGACCTTATCAACAAATGTTCTGATCAAAATAGTGTAAGTGGAAATATACACCTTGCTGTATTCACTACTCTCTCTCCAAAAAGCAACATTTCTTCGTGCTCTTACAGCTATTTAGAAGTAATAAGCATGCGTAACACCATGTTTGAAAGTTATTAGGATCTAATTTTAATTTTTTAACTTGATTTTATTTGCTTATATATAAATTAATTGAAGGAATTGTGGCAAATTGTCGTCATATGACTAACCGACAAACTATCGATATGACTTAAAATCGTTAGCTGAACCTTACTTAAGAACAAGTTAAAATATCAAGTTTTCTGCCTCGACGGGGACCACCACTAAGTGTGTGAAGTTTTACAAGCTATGGCCGAAACTTTTCTCTTTCGCAGATTCCTTCCACTCCTATTGGTCGCTCTCATGTGGGCGAGGGCGTGATTGCACTCAATATTGTACTTTGCCTTGTACTTTACGCGCCACCGCACAATCATTAATGTTGAAATGAAATCGGCACTGTTCTCCGGTCACTAGTCCCTCATGTTGACTCCGCTCTGCTTGGAAAGTTTGCGATAGCTTGTCATTGTGCCTTCGTCCATTCGCTTAAAACGAGGTTATTGAAGGGGCGGCATGTGCTGGCCTTAAGTTAGTTTTTGGAAATTACTGATGCAGCCGTCATATGCAAGAGGACTCTTGATAAAATGGCTTTGCAACAAATAACCGAAGGTGTGAGAATGTTTTTTAATGAACATTGTTTTGAAGAAACAAAACATATTTCACCTGTAAAAATTTTTCCAAATGTTTAACTCGGCTTTTAATGTGTTATTCTAATTATTTAAAGACCGTTTTTTATTTAATTCATTTAATTTAACCATTTACATTTTATTGTAATTATTTATTTATTCTTAGTTTATTAGTTTACACTCAAAATGCTCCAAGCCCGTTGATGGAAAATTCTGGTAGAGTTGGCGGCAATTTAATATAATTTTTTACTCGCAAAAAACCCACCTAGATAAGCGGAACATTTCTATGGACCGAGTGCCCCAAGATATCTGCAGAGGTTAGATGTCGCAAATTTGCCCTTTACATCACATCTTTGAAATCATAAATGATAAATGGCTATGTTCCCCTGACTATACATTCGTTTTTATCTCTTTTTTTTAAGTTTTTTTTTTCACAAAAGGGCAAAAAGCAAACAAAAAACCACAATCTTTTGAGCAATAGGACCCGATGACAGCCAAAGAAGTTTAGGACAACACACAGCAATCATATTTTAATGACGAATGCAAAGTGCCAGACAGCAGGACATCTCCAAAGACTAGATCCGCCAATCCCAATGTAATCCCAACTCATTCCCTCCCCTTGTTGGTCACCCAAGGAAAATAGAAAAAACCAAACAATGTTTATAGCAGTTCACTCAACAGTCCTACACTCTTTCTTTATTTTCTGCTTATCAAAACGCCACATTTAGATGTGTTCAAAAGTCAAATCCTTCGCTACCACTTCGTGTACACAATATTCAAGTCCGGTTGTTCGATAGTAAGTTATCTATTTTTTCAAACTAGTACCGGTAGTAGTTCATGCTACACCGCCGGATAGTGTACAGGAAACCGAAATCGAATCGAGCTTCTGAAGGTGGCAACCACTCTAAGGCCTTGGCTCCTGTTGTGACCGATAAAATGATTTGCGTACAAATTGGTTCAGATGAAATTCGATTGAGCTGTGGGAATATTCAGTGCTCTTTTGTTAACCCGGCTGAAGGGGAAAAAATAATGGAAGGAAGGGAAAAAGAGCAGCCACATCAGGAATAAAGGATTTGACGGCAGCCAGGGCCTTCTACACGTAAGTTGGTAAAGAGCTAAAACCGATTTGGTTAGTGGCAGCGAAGGATAAAACTTTGCCCCGAAAGAAGTTCAAGGAACGAAAAACTCCAAAAAGATTTTGTGGCTATTGCATTTTTTTCAACCACCGCTTCTTTCTTTTTTTTTTTTCTTTTACTTTCGTTGCGCCTTGTAGCGGGGCGAAGCATTCACTGATGCTGCCAAATATGCTGGAAATTTTTAATGATTTCCGCTTGCAGTAGTAGTCCGTCCAGACCTCGTCAAATAATATTAAATCGCTATTGCTACAATCAGCAAAAGTCGCATTCACAGGAATTCGTTACGTTTTCTTGTACTTATCTCTCAATTTTTTCTTCCAAAAATTGTATGGAAAACATAAACCAGATTTGCGGATAAAGCAATCGATATATCATCATTAGTTCTATAGCTCCTGCCATCCGCCGAGTGCCCTTTCCAAAGTGCCAAGTCATCCACGCTTTAGATGGTGGTAAATGATTACAGGGTCGGGGCCCGGGTCAATCAAACCACTTTAAATGCTGGACTTAATATTTTTTAGAAATTGTAAGCTGTACTGTTAAATTTATTCCTTTAATTTATTAATCTCTATTATAATTTGATAAAGTTCCCACAGGTAAAACACAGCCGGCGCAGTCCCTTATCTGTAATATATTTATTAATATGGGGTTGATGAACATAGAAATAATATTTAAGCCTATATTAACGATAATTATCCTATCCCTATCCCTATCCCTATCATGACATAAATAATATTTTTTCTTAGCTTTTACTGGTTTTTTATTCTTACGAATAAAGAGGAATAAGAGGCATATTAAAATAACATATAAAATATATAAAATAGTAAGTGTAATATATATGTATATAGTTAGATCGATTAACATATTGTCAAAGACAATCGATACAAAAATAAAAGTCGAAGTTTATAGAACCAAGTTAATATTTTTTGTAGTATATGTATGTATGTATGATTAGACTTTTTACCAAAGTGCAATGAAAGAATATGCAAATTTGGAAATCGCCACCAAACAAGAACGGTAGCTGACACTTAAGTTTTTAAAACCAATAAAAATCACATTAGCCCAGAGGCGGATGTCCGTAAGCGAATTGCCACTGAAATACATTTGGTTAGGGAAAAGGCGGGGAGGAAAATCCGCTGAACACATTTAGCTAAGCCACTTGAGGCAACATCTTCGCAACTTATTTGGCCTCGCTAAGAAATGCTAATGATCGCCTCGGCCGGTTTTGTCCAAAGTCCGGAAGTGGGAAGCGACGGGCAGGTGAACGGGAACTGTAAAAACGTAGTGACCACAAAAGGCTTTCAGTGAAGAAAGTTGCTGAGGGCTCTCAACCCAGGTTTACCGTGAAGAGGATTAAATTAAGTTTCTAGTTTTTATCAATAACATTGTGCTACACTTAAAAAAATATAACACAATTAAATGGAAAGACATGTTCATAAACAGTGCACTATTATTGCAATAAGCTTGCTGTGCGTTACACTAAAATCGTTGGGTATTCTGGGCTGTAACTCACGCTGAGTGTTCTAGTATTCCAATCCAGTTTCTTGTCTTTTAATTTTGATTTATTATAAGGTCGCGCTTTGATATATATATATTTTTTGAATTAAGCCGTATTTTCCTCAAGTTTGCAACTGCTTTCTTTAAATATTAAAATTATTAAATAAAATTTAAATCAGCAGAAGGCTCTAACACCCCAAATTCTTAGAGTTCTTAATGCATTGGAATTTATATGTTGCCAATTACGATGTTGGCAATTGTCGAGGCGTAAAAGGATATATAAAGCCGATGGCTCCCTGTAAGTGCTTTTGTGTTTCAGGGTGACTGGAGCCCAAGACCAATTATGCACACATTTCATGCATAAGAAAATTCAATTCCAAGTTCATTTGCACATGCAAATCAAATTATTTGCGGCAAACACACTTTCTGACACTTATGCAAACGCTACAGCACCAAGAAGCAGACGCCATCGGAGTGCAGCAGTTTAAGCTATCTCTCCGACAGATCGGTAATCAAAAATCTTTAAAATCTGTCGAGAATGTTTAAAATCTATGATGAAAGCTTTTCTCGAGTTCAGTTTTCCTCACTTCATGGTCCTTTTCACTAAGAAGGCCTATAGTTTTGCCAAGAAGCAACGCATATTTGGGTGCGAAAGAAATCGAACCATTTTCCTAGGTTTAATAAGCAACCGTAAAATATTGATTTAAGTAACTGGTTAAATAGTGCTGCTCCCCACTTTTATAACAATAAAGGTATATTAATGAGATGTCATAAAAACACAATGATAAAATTCTCCTTTATCTACTGAAGAGTTTGCTTCACTTCAGACGCATCCTGTATGCATGGGATTTGACATCGTACCTTTATAAGTTGACCAGTCTGAGGACCCTACATTAAACGCATACTATTGTCTATTTGGATGGAATACAATGCTAAAGAGAACAAAGCCACTTAAAAACTTAACTAGCACAGGTGAAAAAAAATTAATTTTATGATTGGTGCAGGTTCGCATACTGCATGAAATAAATTTAATAATAGTGTACCTTTTGTATATTATAATTTAATTAGGAATATGTTCTTATTGGTATTTCAAGGGGTGACTAGTATGTGTACCAAGAGAAGATTTCTCGTTGAACTTACGATGGAGAATCTTTGGGTGATTTAAAGGGGAGCACATTCACTGACATTTTAACTGCGGCAAGCTGAGCAAGCAATCGAATCGAAGGACTAGACACAGGGAAAGCATCGAAAGGATACGTGTATGTGGCACAGAAGATAATTAAAGCCGAGTCGGGATTGTGATTTTGCTGCAAACGTTTTCGGGATGCGAAAGGGTATGTGTAATGAACGCAAAAACGCAAATGGTCTCTAAGACTCTTATAATGCAAAAATGTTTTTAATTAAATATCCGTAAATAAACAAAGTTCCCTTACTCTGCCAGTGATAAGCAGTCAAAATATTAAGCAAGATCTTTGCGATCTAGTTTAAATCCAGTCTATAGTAGCCTCAGGTAACTCTATATATTATATATTTCTTAAAATGGAAATTTGGTTTACGGTTAAACTATAAAACTTTCATATTTGCAGCCATTAACACTTATCCTAGAGACCATTTATTTGTGTTATTTTAATTGTTCATATTAGTAGGATGGTATCCGTGAGTCTGTGCAGCTGTCTGACCACAAGTATTTGCCATTTTTGGCTAAGGGAAACTCGTCGTTTCCCCACCTTTCCTATGGCTGCCAGCACAGTTACTGCTTTATTTATTGTTTGTGCTTATTTGAGTCAACTACAAATGGATATTGTTAATTGTTTTGCCCCTACTGTCCTCTTTCTGCCGCCGCTTAGGTAGTGGTACTGATGGCAGTTCAAGTCCAAGACAAACAAGCCGCAGAATCAGTGTTCCCCTCCAGTTTTGTTCATATTGTTTATTCGCTCTGAGTTGGCTCTTTGTTTTTTCTGTCTGTCCTTCAGCTGTTTTTCTCTGTCGCATTTGGCATTTGCGCTCCGCTGCTGGCCTCTGTTTGCTTTTGGCCAATAAACGGGCCATCACAGAGTCGTCCTACTAGCCCTCTTGGGTCGCGTTTAATGGGCCGTTTAACATTTCATTCGGTCGTCCTTCTATGCGGAGCGTTCTTCCCCATGTGCTCTTCTGCCCCTTTGGGCTGTTGACTTGTTGTCGTGTCTCTTGCGTAAACTTTAATTGTCTGTCAGTTCATTGAGGTAAGTTTTAATTAATTTTTCGCCAATGCTTGGTAAGAGTGCCTTTGTTTGGCATCTTGTCTTCGACAAGAGCAGGAACGGCTGGCGAATCTCTTACAGGGCGCATTGTCATCCAAAACTGTTAAGGTGATAAGGGGAATGTTACACTAATGCAACCAACTGATTGGGTAGCAAATAAGTAAAAGTTGTAACTTAAACCATTCTTAATTTTTCCCTGCTGCTGTCTCCTTTTAAAACATTGGGTATTCTCACCTTGTCAAAAACCTTGTCTCACTTTATGAAAAACAGTTTGGGCCGAGTCTTAATCAAACCCGAACCCATTTGATCTCTGGATTCGCTTTATTAATATGGTTAATTGGGTAGCCATTAAAACGTTGGACCATCGAAACCTTTTCTGTAATACTTCAAACTGGGCTGGAACATGCCTTAACCAACATCGTCGAAGAGTCTGCGTCCCGGACGTGCTCTCCTCTAGTTCCTTGTTATTTCTTGTTTAGAAAAATCGGTCACGCATTCGTTTGTCCTCTAAGAGAGAATGTGGGGCTGAGGATGGTAGATTTTAAGTGCTGGACCTGGTCCGTTGATGTGGTTTGCTTTGGTTTTGATTTTGTTTACGGTGTGGCATTTACCATTCAGCGTTCGTGTATCCTTCGTCGCCTAAGCGCATTAAAAGTTTATTCTGTCTTACCTCCTGCCTTATTTTGTGTGTGTTTCTATGTGCACTTTATCGAAAGCACATCACGTTTTGCACCTGATTTACTGACAATTCTTGGACCATATTAACAGAGCCCATACAAGCGGAGCTTAAATTTACAATATTACAAAAGAGGGAAGGAAAATTAAACTTTTCACCAGAGTTGAATACAAAATGAAGTAATAATAATTGAGATTAATTATTTTGGGTAGCTGGCGATTTTATTACAAAAAGTTAAGAAGTATTTCGTGTTGGCTGTTGAAATTGGTAGCCAGGTGACAGTCAGCCATTTTAAATTTCAGCACAGGCGTATATTTAATTCTTACAAGTACATTTACCATAGAAAAATAAGCATCAATACCAGAGCCAATCTAGACATTTCTGCAAAACTTCAGTGACTACTTTACTTGGTCCAAATAACTTGTGAGATGGTTTTACGAGCACCTTGCTAAGATTACCGTGTGTAGGGTGGTCGCTGCACTATGGGGAAAATTACCACTTTATCTGGCATTTGCATGTTTTTTAAAAGTTTTCTAATTACGACAATTTTACTGTTAACGCATTAAGAAAACATCAGACTGTTATGCCCCAAACTCCAAATTTTAAATTTAACAGTCCCCTGTTAGAAAAACGGCTGTTAAGTCAGCTGTTGCATCGAAAGCACGTGCGGCTAAGTTGTGTGAATTTGTACGCTGAGTTTGGATTTTAATATTTAATGATGGAACAACAACTAGAGGAAAACCAAAACATGAATGCTGATCTCGCAGGTTTGCACTGTGTGTTAAATGTACTAAATCGTTAAAATTGTGCGTGTGTATACTAATATTTTGCAGTTTTCTAAGAGCTTCCTTAGCTGAATTTTTAGAAACAAATTTCAACTTTGGAAAGGATTATCTAAGAGAGTTTAGAATTGTTTAAGTGTTTGTCCAAGTGATTGTTGTAGCGTTGTCAATTCTGAGTTTACAGGAATTGGTCCTAATGTCATATTTTTCCATATTTTGGCGGAATTTGCATTTTTATTAGGTAACCTCACTTTTTCCAACGTCGACTTGTTTGCAG
>VNJZ01000637.1:0-35025 GCA_008042795.1 Drosophila asahinai | reverse complement strand
GAAAACGGAAATCTGCATGAAAATGCCAACAAAAGCCCGAACATTCCGAATCCGACGATCCATTCATGGCTCTATTTCTGCTTTTATGCTTTTGCTTTTGCTTTTGCATTTGCCTTCTGAATTTACATACGACAATTTCATATTCAGTTACAAATGTGTTTAATGTTGTTACTGATGCTGGTTCGGTTGATTGGAGTTGCTCCTTGTCCCACGAAGCGACAACTATTATTTCGGACTAAGCTTTGGAATTTGCATTACACTGGGAAATCAATTAGCCAAGAGGAGGACGTCACCTTATGGGGTTTTAATTGCCGCTGGAGCTCTAGCAAAGAGAGGAAACCTATCCAAGTTATCAACGTGAGAAAATCTCAAGCAACAATTTAGGGATTCACCTATCTATCTCTCTAATTACGTCAATTGCCTGTGGCACTTCGATTCCTTTGTCCTCTGTCTTTGTCCTTCACAATTTCCACAATTTATGCTAAAAAGTAAACAAAATCGTTTGAATATTCAATGCGAGGGGCGCATCAGTGGGCACCGCACACCCTGTGTACCTATGATTCCTGCTCTGCTGAGAGGATGCAGATATTTTTCGTTATTTTCTTCCTTTTTGTGATCCTTTGTCTTGGGGATGCGTTTAGCCGCAGATTTATTGCCCAAGCCATTTCTGTGTCTCGATATCTCAACTTCTACCCCGGAGTGCCAGGGAAACCTTATCCCAGAGATCGATCGATGATATTTTAATATATTCATTGGCCATTCTCGCACATTGTTTGGACAACTTCGCTGACCCCTGTCGAAGACATTGCCGGCGGACGTCCCTTTTGCATAAATCTTGGCTATCGTTGACCACGGGGAGTGCTAATAGGATCTTCATTTGCGAGTGTTTTGTCGACACTTCGTGAGGCTCCTGGCCACTTAGGGATGCAGATGCCGGACAATGGCCTGGGATGAAGTCATCGTGAGTGACAATGCAAATGCGAGAAGTGCTTGTGAAGGGCAGTTGTCGCGATGGACACGCGTCCGAGTAATCTCTGTCGATTAGAGCTGGTCAAGAACGAGTTATCGGACATATTTTCAATGGTTAAATTCCTAAGGGGTTGTCGGGTGGTCATTTCCGGGGTCAGTTTGCCACGCGTCGTTCTGCGGCACTTACCTAATTCCAGTTTCCACACCATACACTTTTGGTCTTAAATATATAATCCTTTACTTTTTGAGAATCTTTCATTAATGACATAAAAATAACCTCTAATTAAAACCCATCTAAGCTGTATTCTTTTGATTCATAATTAACCTGAAAACACAGAAATAATATACAGAAGCTCTGATCTAAGAATAATTTATGGTATCATTTTTAAGACATATATATATATTTTTTTGTAAGTTCTTTAGTCAGAACGTTTTACAGTTAATAGAGAAAAAGTAATAAGATCTGTCTCTATTTTCATCCATTGCCCCTGATTATTTCCCATGAAAAGTTCGCCGCGAACTCTATGAGAAATGTCCGTTAACTCGAGAACATGCTTGGGTTCAACAAAATGGCTGACCTCTGGCCGCAGAGCTTCGCAAACGGGACAGGACCGTGCTGAAAAGAAACTGGATAGATAATTTGAATGCATGACCGCAGGGGAACCCTTTGAACCCGGCTGTTATTGTCCCGCCTGTCCGTCTGTCCCTATCCTGACTGAGATGGAAGCTGCTGTGCCAGCCGCTGGGAGACGACACCCAATATCCAGACTTGGGTCGCAGCATCGCTTCAGTGCTTCCCGATTGACCAGATCCGGCTGTGGACCGCCATATGGGTCGCACGTACGTATATCCTGCAAGGGTTTCATCCTTTCATCCTTTTTTTTTTGGGCTGTGCTGCCGAAATTTTCTTCGCGGCCTCCCTGAAAATTAATGCCAATGTCCAAACCGGTTTGCCTCTGATTTTCATTTTTGATTCGTGGTCGCGAGTCCGGTCCGGTTTTCTGGGCTGCGAGGCCTTTCCTGCGACCCTTCAGACGCAACCCTTTAGTTGTTTTTCCCGGACCGTTTCAGAGAGGATGCGCAAAAGCGAATGAAATTGCAGCTTTCGGCTTTGTTGTGTTCGGCCTGACCCGAAGGACAAGGATTAGATGAGAAATCTTTTTCTCAACTTTTTGTTTTGTTGTTTTTTTGGTCACATCCTTGAAAGGATACGCCAGGAATAACCGTTATAAATTAGCGGTGGCAGAAAAGTCGCTCGGAGGCCAGAAAATGGCGGCTCACCGGGCGTGACAACTGACCATCTCAATTAGTCCTCGTTTGCCGGCCACGCGTCCACAAGGTTGACCGCTCGAGATGACCCTTCGAGTCGAGAAACCTGTTTGACCGCTCAATAAGAAGTCCATTATCCTTTAAGGACCGAGCTCACGCGCCGGCCATTGGTCAGTCCCTCCAGAGATAATATGGGACTTGGCCCCCGTGTTGCCATTGTCCAAAAAATTTCACGCGTGTCCGCAACGATAATAATTAGATGCAGTATTTTATGTATATTTATGCCTAGATATCAATGGATTTTAATAGCAAGCCTTCTTCGAGCATTAGCCAAGGTTCAGTAAGGAGGCACACACAACGTGCAGGAATTGCCAACAAATATATTGAAATATCATTGACCTATGGGGTGAGATTTTCCTGGAGTTGAAAAGATATGAGGCTTAACGCATCCCCAAGACAAAGGATCACAAAAAGGAAGAAAATAACGAAAAATATCTGCATCCTCTCAGCAGAGCAGGAATCATAGGAACATAGGGTGTGCAGTGCCCACTGATGCGCCCCTCGCATTGAATATTCAAACGATTTTGTTTACTTTTTAGCATAAATTGTGGAAATTGTGAAAGACAAAGACAGGGGACAAAGGAATCGAAGTGCCACAGGCAATTGACGTAATTAGAGAGATAGATTCGACATGAATCCCTAAATTGTTGCTTGAGATTTTCTCACGTTGATAACTTGGATAGGTTTCCTCTCTATGCTAGAGCTCCAGCAATTAAAACCCCATAACGTGACGTCCTCCTCTTGGCTAATTGATTTCCCAGTGTAATGCAAATTCCAAAGCTTAGTCCGAAATAATAGTTGTCGCTTCGTGGGACAAGGAGCAACTCCAATCAACCGAGCCAGCAGCAGTAACAACATTAAACACATTTGTAACTGAATATGAAATTGTCGTATGTAAATTCAGGAGGCAAATGCAAAAGCAAAAGCATAAAAGCAGAAATAGAGCCATGAATGGATCGTCGGATTCGGAATGTTCGGGCTTTTGTTGGCATTTTCATGCAGATTTCCGTTTTCAGTTGCCATTTTACCGTGCGGCCTGGAACCTTTTCTGTAATCAATAGCTGGGAACTCGGGTTCGTCCGGCTGCGTTATCCATGTCACTCAATTATGGCAACAATTGGTAAATCCACTTCATTCTAATTCTCGATTCGCCAACCAAGTGACAAGCCATGTCCCTGCTCCGTACTCCTCTCCTCTCCCCCTTTGCTCCTCTCTCTGAAATGCATATTCAAAATCAATCGTTCCTCGACTGCCGCCCCTCGCCAATCGATTTGTTCGATGTTCGGGGGATTTCCTTGCTGATTTGCATAAATTTCCGAGCTGCGCGCGTGCGCAGTGGCTTTAAGGTCCTGAAAGGTAACATAACCCTCCTCCTCGCCGGCGGAAGTGCAGGTCCATTTGCATAACACTAACTATTGAGGCTGGTGATCCGAAGCCGAATGGTGAAGCCGATGGCTATGACCCGCTCTGCTTTGCCAAAATTATTCAAATGGCTCGGCGTGCCAATATTTTACATTTAATTTATGCAAATTACGATCCGCATGGAATTTTTAGGTGCGCCTGCGCAGCGGATGTTACATGTCGCCTCTTCGTCGAACGGAAAGCGCGTTTAAGGGTTTGCTCACGTTCAGCATTTCTGCAAAAGTTTTTTTTGTTGATATGCTAATTCTTTTTCGCGATGGTCTAGGGAGTTTTTGGCATTTTTAATTGTGTTTTTTTGCACGATTGTAATGCAGATTTTTTTGCTCGATTGTAATTTTAATTTTGAAATCTTTCGCTGTGGCGCCAAAAAATTGGGTTTTTATTTTTTGCATTTGAATGGATTTCATTCGATTATTTGAAGACGGAAAGGCAGCTGCTCCAGTTCTAAGCCGCGCCATGATTTTGATTTGCAATTTCGCCGAAAATCAAATTTCCCTGCAAACAATTTGCATAGAGATATATCCTTGGTCCTAAATGAACAATGATGAGAATTCTGTATTTTGTTCTATTTAAGATTTGATTATATTTATGGAAATCGCAATTTCTGATTGAATTAATTTAGTGTGGGAAACTTGTGGATGGAAAGGACTTTTATTAAGATCCTGTTATATGAATGTTGTCTGGAACAGAGCATTTAAAATATTTTTATGAAAATTTAAACATTTTCCAAAGGAAATAACCAATAATTATGAAAATTCTTGAAGCATTTTTTTTTTGTTATTAATGAGTAAGAGATAAGTAAATTAATCAGAGAATAACAATTATTAATACACAAATAAACCGTTTAAAGATTTTGATTTCTATAAATTCACAGAGGTATTAAACCTATGGTCAGAAGTTTGTAGTAGGGGAAAAGAGACATTCCCGTCCCTATAAGATATAGATATTCTTGATCAGCATGTCCGTCTGTTCGGTAACCAATTTAGTCTGACAGTTTTAGAGCTATCATTCTTAAATCTTTATATTGCAGGTTAGATGGGACGACACTCTTACGTAGGAAATTTTTAAAAACAAAATGTTCAGCTTTATTACGTTTTAATTTTTATAAAATAATAAAAAAATAAAAAATATAAACGACTGTAACATTGACCTGCTCTTGAATATTTTTCAACAAATATCTTTAATTATAACTAGTTTATATAATTGAGATATTTGCCATATTGTAGCATAAAGTGTATTTGTGTTAGATCTTGTTGAACTTTCTATTATATGAATGAATGAATATATTACACATGAATTCTACACTTTTAATGATATCAAAAATAAATTAAAAGTCTATATAAGCAAACAACAAATTATCATTATTATATGATTTTAGCCCCACTTACTTAAAAAGTAACGTATATTAACCATTGAATAATAATCATTTAGATAAATATCCGCTTTTACATCATCATTTTATCTGATAAATTGTCCCAAAGGATATTATCCAAAATTCCTATGCTGTTTTATGTTTCCCATTCTCTTTCGTTCCCGCATTGATAAAGGGAGATTCCTTTACAACGATTTCTTTGCTCTCTCGCATTCTATCGCATTTTTTAGCTAAAAAACCTCTCTTTTCTAGATAAATTTACATGAACGCTGGCATTTTATTGGTCGAGGAAAAAACGAACGAAGAAAAAACAGGAAACGAACCGAAAACAAGCTGCCTGAACTACCGATTTTCCCGAGCAGAGAGCATTTTCCGGAGAAAAGGGTCGCTAAAAAACAGGGGGTTGGTTGAGAGCCATGACGAGCAACCACCATCTCCACCACTGTTTATGTGTTTGTTTTTTAAGAGAGCCGAAGAATCAGTGAGATCGGTTTTTTAAGAGTTTGGCGGAGAGGGTTGCAGAGGCAAGCGACTTGATTTCAGCAATTTTTGCTATATTAGCTGGAGGCCGCGGAAGAGTTGAGCCAGTTTGAGCCTCGCAGCCGAACTTCGAGGATCGATCGTGTCAAGAGAAAATCGAGACATCTGAGTGCTGAGTGTCGCAAAAAATCTTAAAGAAAATAAGAATCTGCAAGGGTTCTTCGAACTTTTAAACAAATCGTGCTGTGCCGTGTTGTGCTTTACTTAAGATGTCCAATCAAATGGAGTTTATTATGCAACTTTACATGATGAACTTGCTGCAGCAACAGCAGCAGCAGCAGTTGCAGCAGCAACAGCAGCAGCAACAGCAACAGCAACAGCAACTGGCTGGATACACTTACACACAAAACGAGGATATCTCCAGCAGTACTTGCCTGCAACAACATCAGCAGCAGCTGCAGCAACACGAACATCCGCAGCAGCCAGATCTCATCAAGACAAGAACGCACAAACGAATTAGCTCGCAAAACACCAACTGTAGTAGTAGCCGTAGTTGTAGTCCCAATAGTAATTTGATTGCTTTTCAACAACAACAACCACATTACACAGCTGCCACACCCCCAACACCTAACACCCACAACAACAATCTGGTTGGCCAAATGTTGCTCAACACTCTGCCGCCCCTAACCCAGTACATGTTGCAGCAACACCAGCAACAGCAGCAGCAGCAGCAGCATTTGTTGGCAACATCCAACCTTCTACTAACCCCCAAAAATACGCCCAACAATTCCAAGGAACCGCTGCAACACCCGTTGCTGCTGGCCTCGAATGTCGAACAGTATACCACAAATAATTTCCTTCAATCCTCCACAGTGACATCCACGCCAATCGAGAAGCCGGTAACACCAGCAGCAGCCTCAGCATCCTTAGCAGCAGCGGCAGCAGCAGCAGCAGCAGTAGCAGCGGCAGGATCTGCTGCGGGTGAAGGCAACCTTTCGGCGGTCACAGTCAAGTTTGAGCAGCAGTTCGCCGATGACGAGGAGGACGATGAAAAGCCGCTGTCCAGCCTCAACAGCTGCAGCTCCTCGGGCATGGCCAGCAACAGCACCAACGCCACCAATGCCAGTTCCGAGAAGCTGCTCCTGCTGTCGGGCGTCCATCCGCTGGAGTCAACCTCCGACAGCGTTGACTCGCCCAGCATGGTAAGTAAATCGCCAACGGATGACATTTTAGAGGATTACTCAAGAAAGGGTTCACCTATGATGATCTAGGGTAATCTAGGTTGATCAGGGAAATCAGACAGGGATTCCAAGTTTTCAAATTACATATTCATTTAAATACTAATAAGTGGACACAACTTTAATTAGTTTAATAATGTATAAAATGTAATAATGTTTTGGCGGTTGGTAACGATACCTTCAAATCGAAAAGCTTTTTTTACCGTTTGGTGGCAAGACCTTCAAGTTTTCAATTGCTTTTCTATTATTCCCCAGTTTGCTTTGATTTCCTTTATTATTTTTTTTGGGGTATATCCCACGCCCTGACCGTGTAATTTGAGAGACAAACATGGAACAATTCGTGATCTTAGAGCTTTCAGTGTGAGAGTAAACAGAAAAAGATCGCGGGATTCCAGAGAAAACAAACAGCTGTGTCGGCAACGCGTGGGTTCCCGGTTCCCTCGTCCGCTGACCAGCTGTGGGCACCAGGCAGTCTGAGAGACCAAATATATGTAATAATAATATGTAATCCCTTTCCATCTGCCCCCCTTCTCATGCAGTATACGCCCGTGAAGCAGCCGGCGGACTCATCGTACACCATCATCACGCCAATCGAAAGAGAACTGACCCCCATTACCCCCAACACCCCCGACCAACAGACCCAGACCACGTCCCTGCTGACGCCCCCGTCCAGCGAACAGAGCAAGAGCCTGGTGAGCCTTTCGGCAGCCAGCGGCCTGGAGGCGCTCCTTCAGAGCGAGGAGAGTTTGAAGAATCTGCGCAAGGTCTCCTCCTATCTGGAGTGCGAGAACGGACTGTGCCGGCAGGAGAATCTGCGGGAGCACTTCCACTGCCACGAGGAGCCCTGTCAGGGTAAGATCCTGAGCAAGAAGGACGACATCATCCGGCATCTAAAGTGGCACAAGAAGCGCAAGGAGAGCCTCAAGCTTGGCTTTGCCCGCTTCTCCTCCGCGGACGACTGTGCTCCGACCTACGGAGAGGGATGTGCCTACAATTGGAAACAGACGCACTACCACTGCGTCTACGAGCACTGCCCGAAGGTGTATGTGAGCACCAGCGATGTCCAGATGCACGCCAACTTCCATCGGAAGGACTCTGAGATTGTAAACGAAGGATTCCGAAGGTTCCGGGCGCACGAAAACTGCCGCATCGAGGATTGCCCCTTCTTCGGCAAAAAGATATCCCACTATCACTGCTGTCGCGAGGGATGCAATCACACCTTCAAGAACAAGGCTGATATGGGTAAGTCAACTCACAACTTATGAATTAATAGGCTTAAGATCATAATATAATAGAAAGTATATTACAAGGAACCTATTTTTATTCAATTTAAAATAGTGAAATCATCTTTATTCACTTTATTATAAGTTAGTTCATTCCAATGGACATGATATTTATCTTAAATGTTATTCACTTTATCGAAGAGCAGGGACATATTAAGAGCGTGCTGTGGCATATTAAGAGCATGCTGTGCTTAATTATTTTAGGAGTAACTACACCAAAAAATCTTCGAAATATTCAAATAGAATAATTAAATACTTTTTAGAATTAATAGTAAATATTCATAAATTCTTCCCTTATTAGACAAGCACAAAACCTACCACCTGAAGGACCATCAGCTGAAGATGGATGGCTTCAAGAAGATCCTCAAAACCGAGGTGTGTCCCTTTGAGGCCTGCAAGTTCTCCACCGTCTGCAATCACATTCACTGTGTCCGCGAGGGCTGCGACTACATCCTGCACTCCAGCAGCCAGATGATCAGTCACAAGCGGAAGCACGATCGCCAGGATGGCGAGCAGGCCTACCAGCAGTTCAAGTGCAAGCAGGAGGATGCGGGGGAGTCTTCGCTGGACGCCACTCCTCAGCTGCAGCAACCCCTTGGCGTGACCCAGTCTAAAATGGACCACGCGGGATGCGGCAGCAATGCCAACACCTCCACTCCACTCTCATCCCTCTCCGCCGAGCACTTTCTGTCCCGCAAGCGTGGCAGGCCCCCCAAGAAAATTGTAAGTATATATTAATCTATCTCTAATCATATTTCTCCTACTAATAATATATTCATTATTTTTGAACTTGCAGCAACTGCCGGCCGATGCCCAGGAATCCGATAGCAAGCGTCTCAAGGTCGAGAATGACTCCTCCAACCCTCCCTCCCTGCTTCAGCCCCCGTCCCAGCCTATTACTTCAACCCTCCCGCTGGTCAATGGATTGTTTCCCGGTCTGCTGCCCGCCGCATCTGCTCCTGGAGTGGACCCCACTGCCCCCAGCAACTTCCAGCTGACCCATCTGATGGCTCTCTTCCAGCTGCAGAACCCGCTATTCTACCAGAACCTCTATCCGGGAGTAGCCCAGCAGAACCCCTCCGTACTGGGAAATCTGGCAGCGCTCAGTGCCGCTTCAGCAGCAGCGGCGGCGGCAGCGGCGGCGAATGGGGTCCAGCAGCCGAAGGCGGAGTTTAGCTTTAAGTCCGAGTTCAAGGAGTAGAAGGGATGCATGTCCTCAGGGTAGTTTGTAATTGGCTAGATGGACCGACGGACTCTGGACGACCCTTTGTAGATAAGAGCTTTAGGCAGGACCTATTTCGTTGGGTTGGGTTCTTTCAGAGCTTAAGGCAGGACCAGGACGTGACATCCTACTTCCCTCCATAAAAGCCAACTCAGCCGCACTTTGTGGAGCTTCTCAAGCCTTACCTCAAAGTGCTGCTGAATTGGCTTTTGCTTAACTTAGATTCTTCGAGTGCCACAATGATTTTTAAAATTTTCAGCTATCTTAAATAAAGAAATGAAGAAATTCTTCTATTTTAGTTTGACTAAACCTGTGATGTTTCCTTAGGCTTGTCTTCTTTTTGTATCAATAAACCGGACATAGGGTAACTTATAAGCAAATAACATAGCAATATAAGCATTCAATTGTGTGATAAACCTACAAAATAAAATATTTGTTTTTGTTTTCGCTTTTTAAAATTAAGGAGACAGTGTTATAATAAAGATTAGTAAAGTCTGATTCTTTCCAACTAGGATAGATCTGTTACCTGAATAAATTAAGAACCTTTAAGATTGACATTTACATTATAACCAAAAATTATTAGAGCTTAAGCATTATTATTGGGTCAGATTTGGGGTTAAAACAAATAAAGGAATTTGATTATTATAAAAATGGTGACGGAAATAAGTTGAAATTCAAAATTTGAACACCCAAACACGGTTGGGCACCGATTTCAAGGTGGAACCTTTAAAATATTTACCTACACATTTTACATTTTACATTTTAGTAAAAATCAACCGATCGCTTCTACGGCAGCTAAATGATATAGTTGTCCGATCTTAATGAAATTAAAACCGTAATTCTAAAACCGTGAAAATCGGCTATATCTCAAGATTTTTAAAAATACTTTGAAAAGCAGAGAAGGTATAATTTGTTTCCATTAATGTTCCAATCATTCCTATGGCAGCTATAAGATTTTGATTGTTTTTATTTTGACCCCAATATCTTCAAAAACAGCGAGAATATGCCTTTTTGGCCAGATTATTCCTATGACAGCTATAAGATATAGTGGTCAGATTCCGGCCTTTCCGACTTGAACTGCGGCTCAACTGAATAGGTTCACCGTTTCCGATGTGAGAATATGGGTGTTTTTTCAATACCAGCCTTCCGATTCAAATTCAATTTTATTCATAAATTTTGTTATAATATACCAATAATATAAATATAATATACAAATAATAAAATGGAATATATTTTTTATAATAGCAACTGTTACTTCATTAGAATTTTTTTCCAGACAAATAACAAAAATAACAATTTTTAATTGGTTCATCAGAATAGGTTCAACATAGAAGAAGTACAAAAATATAGAGAATACAGCTCGTTAAAATTATTTTAAAAAATTTTCTTAAAAAGTATTACATTTTAATTTAAAATTTAGAATGTGTTCAATAATGCGTGAATCCTCCATTGTTTGAAATACTCCTGTTTTAAGTCGTACAAATTTCAAAGAATTTGCAAAGAAATAGAGTTTCAACACACTTTAATTTGAGAAATCAATGAATACCTAATCAAGTAAACCCACTTTTTGCGCCTTTATCCATTCTTTTATCACCCTGGCAGTATGAATTGGTGGTGCGTTATCATGTTGGTAGATCCATGAAATAGAATGGAAAATGTTTTTGTAGTAGGGAAAAGCATATTCAATGATAGATTTAGTATATTTTACTGCGTTCATTTTGGATGTGGCAAAATGCAGTTCGCAAGCACCATAGATTGATACCGATCCCCAGAAATTTTCTGGGCACCACAAGAGTGTCTTAGGCCTAAGAAATGCTCATCATTTCGGAAGTCGTGCTAATAATAGTTATCAAACCAAAACACCTCTTAACGAGGTGAGATAAATGTGACGATGGCACCTTCAACTCCAAAAGTTTGTGATATCAAATATTGTGACGATTAATAGTAAGGGTAAAAAATAAAAAAAAACTAGTTGAATTATTTGTAAGTTATTTTTGATACCGTTACTATTAATCGTACGAAGGTGTCATTCGACGCGTATTTGAAGCTAGATCACAACAACATTAAAAATTTGTTGGGTTTTGCTCCACCGGCCCCAACAGCTCCAATATTAAAAAATTTCAATTTCGCACTTTCACTCCCATTTCTGCTGAACTAATTCGTTTTAGAAAAATCTTAGGATGCAGTTTCAAAGAGGTTAACAAAACCGTTCGATCAATATATAAATGGTTCTGATCGGACTATCGTAGCAGATTTAAAATTCTTCGACTGTATATAGTAGTCTCCCTGCGCACCACAGTCTCGGTGCTCATCGTCACTACGTGGACTGCCGTCCACAGTGATACCCATCTGGGCCGTATAAATTAAACTTCTCTTCATCGGAGAAGACTACTTTATGCCAATCGTTTTTCTAGCTCATGTGTTGAGAGGAGTTTTTTTTTGTAGTTTCAGACGCTTTAGAGGACTGGCCAATTAAATCACACGTTTTTCAGTTGATAAACTTGCTGTAACTCCCGAAAGATCTTTGATTTTCGGTGCAGAGTTATGTGAATTTTACGCAGTTCGGATGATTAGTCTCCTGTCTGCCGTAGTAGTCCCATGTTTTATACCGCCTTTCAGTTTTTAACCATATACATCAGTATCTCTTAAAAAAGGACTTATGACATTTTGACTTCTGTCAAATTTTTTACCGATTTCCCAATGGCTAAGGTCACTTTAATGATATGCTTTGATTTGACGTTTCTCAATTGTTGTCCACGGCCCATTTAATTTCCAATTAACCAAAAATATTCAAATTATGAGTATTTAAACCATTTCCGTCGTTTAATAGAGAAATTTCATTACAAACTTACTTTTCCGTCACGTGAACCTATTCAGCTGAACCATCAAAAAAACATTGAATTGGCATACATGTAGAACTGCAATAAAAAATGTTAACATGTATTCATTTAATATGTATTGAAAAATACATGAAAATCCAAGTCAATTTTAGTGAACCTATTCAGTTGAGCGGCACTGTATATGCTAACTGCAATATAAACAAGTAAGAAAGTTAAAGTCGAGAGTGCTCGACTGTGAGATACCCGGTACCTAAACGTTTGTGCTTTACACTAAAAGGCTATTTAAAATTGTAAATACATGATAATGTACATGAAACTCTACTTCGATACTTCTTAAAATAAATCGCCTCTCGAATTAGCTCCCGACCTAAACAATTTAATGTCATACTTAAATATGAATGATACATTTTATAAGGACGCCAAAAAATGAATTATGTTATTTTTTGTCATTTTTTGCTCTATTCTTTTGTCATTTCTTCTGCAGTTGGTGCCATTATATCGCTCGGACAAGGCTCGAATGCGCCACCTGTCGGCTACAGCTTGCAACAGCAGTGCCTTAGGAGAATGTGTTAAAATTCTAACCTTATTGCTAATATCTCGCATGTTTATCATCCGATTTTACTGAAATTTTCAGAAAACGTCCGCTCCAGCCTATTAATTTATTGTATTTATTAACTTTAACCCGAAAATAACGAGTATAGCTTATTTTACGTTTTTTATGATTTTTGAGGGCGGTAGTGGACGTGGCCAAATTTTAAAACAAACTTGATCTGCGTGCAACAGATTCCAATGTTGTTACCAAATTTGGTAACTCTAGCTCTTATAGACTCTGAGATCTGTTGTTTCACACGGACGGACAGACGGACAGACGGACTTGGCTAAATCGACTCGGCTGGTGGTGCTGATCAAGAATATATATACTTTATGGGGTCAGAGATGCCTTCTTCTGCCTGTTACATACATTCTCGGTTGGCACTAACACATAATACCCTTGTACCCTATGGGTACCGGGTATAAAAAGACTATCTGCAACGGACAGACAGACGGACAGACGGACAGACGGACAGACATGGACATGGCTAGATCGACTGGGCTGGTGATGCTGATCAAGAATATATATACTTTATTTTTTGTGCTTAAATTTTGTGTGTGCTTAAATCGATGTTTCTTACCAAAGCCAAGACTCTCACTAGATTTCTTAAGGTTCAGGGTTACAACATAGCAAAAAATTTGTGACAAAATTAAGTTTGTAAAATGCATTATAAGTTATAAACCAGAGGTATTCCTATTTAATTTTGAAGTATAAATACCAAAGTTTTAAGCCTAATACCAGCTCTGGGCTACGTAAGGATTGGGGGTTATTAGTCCTTGAAAGTGCTAAATAAAGCAGTGTTCGGTACTTTGACCACGATTTTCTCAAAATTGGTACGTGATGGAAACTTTTCAGTTCCGAATTAGTAATTAGCGTTTATTTGCCGGGTAGAAAAAAGTTCGATTTTTGCCGACCTGTGCAATTAATTTGATGTCGTAGCCGATTTTTAAAGAATCGATTTATGACAAAATGGCGAACTTTTGAACTTAAGTCATGACTTCTGTTATAAAATTGTATATAGAATAAAACACAACCAGTTTCAAGGCAATCGGTTTATTGGTTCTGGAGAAATTTTAATTAACATATTAGAGCAAAGCAAAGAAAAAAAAATGTCTGCACCGACATGTGTAAGTTATATTGTTGTAGTCCTTGGGCCGCGAAGGCTGTCCCCAAAGATGTGAATGTTTTGTTCTTGTAGACTTAGGCGATTGGTACTTCCCGCAAATATCTCCAGGAGACTACCCCCCGGGATTAAACACACCAACATCCGTTTTGATTAAATAATTTTTGACTTTATTACTGTTTTCATGTAATTGTTGTTGTTGATTTTACTCATACTCTAACACAAATCAGCTACACAAACTCCGGACGCTTGACAAAAGCGCATCCGGCCAAGCAATACGTAATAAGTACTTAAAACAGAAGCAATTATAGGTTTAATTTTGCTTTAATTTGTTCTTCATATTCGATAAGTACGTAAACAATCAATACAATCCAAGTACCATAATATATGTATAATGAAAGAGATTTTCAGATATTTGTATCATATTCAAGAACAATGTACAAGCAAATGTCATCGGAATTTTTTTTTACACATTAGGTTTCTGACTCTAGATTACATACGTTGCAAAGCAAGACCCTGGGGGAAATGTACATATATTTAATTAAATTAAGTATAATAATGCTATCAACTAAATGGTAACTAGAATTAAAGAAACACAAAAATCAACAAGTACAAGCTACTAATTAAATTCGATAAGCATTAGGTCAATAGTAAGGGGGGATAGGGGGAAACTAAAACAAGCTAAACAGACTCAATGCTTCTTTTGATTTTGTTTTGTTTATAGGTGCTGCCTAAGGTTATAAGCTTCGATTTAGATATAAAACCTTGAAAAAGCATTATCCAATTCCACATTTTATAAGCATATAGACTCGTATAATATTATTGGGGATCATTTATAACGATTGCGTAACTTTCGGAGCAATATATTTATATGGCAACATTTTGTGCGCGCCTCGAAAACGAAGTACTTAGTTGAAGTTGTATCCTATAGGATGGAGTTAATGGTATCTAAGCCGCAACATAGGAGGTTATGAGTAGCGTTGGGGGTTTGGGGTTCGCTTCTGCCGATCCTGCCCTAATCGCGATAGAATCCGCGGAGCAGCTTGCCAATGAATCAGAACCGTTAGCTGCGACCAGTGGCCGCTGTGGCTGCCGGCGGCGGCGGTGCCAGCTCCACGGGCACCGGAGCCACTCCCAAGGTCGTCGTCGACTCCGTGCTGGACTGATGCTGCACACCGCCCAGCGCAATGGCGCGCATATGGTGCACGGGACGAATCGACTTGAGCTGCGTTGTGCCCTTGAAGCGGACGTTAACATCGCCGCCGGCCATGCTGAGCGGATGCATGGCCTGCGGCTCCTCCTTGGCCTCCTCCCGCGGCAGCATGGCAGCCGTTGTCACGGCCGGTGGCACCTGCTCCATATGTGCCGGCGACGGAGCCGTGGTAATGGCCACGCCATAGCTCTGGCGCTGGGCCAGCGGCGAGAGAGCTGGTGGTGTTGTCCGGTAGCCCATGCGGCTGAATATGCTCCCGCCGCTGCTGTTGCTCGCCGTGCTGGGCGGGCTGAGGGGCGTGCCCACGCCCGAGTCCACCTCCAGAGGGCTCTTGATGTTCGCCACGAACTTGTCCACATGCTCGGGCAGCTTCAGTTCGTTCAGCTTGGTTTGCATGACGGTCTGGGCGCTGGCGCTGTCCAGGAGTCGGTTGGGCCGCGTCGGTGGCGACTCGCTGGCGTTGCTGGAGAAGGACTGGAGGCCGTTCTGGCGATGCTGCTGCTGCTGCTGGCGCAACTGCTCAAAAAAAGGTGTCTTCTCCTTCTTCAGCTTTTGTGGCGAACCATGTTCGTCTCTTTCGGTCAGCTCTTCGAGGACCTTGAGTGGAAACCCCAAGTGACTGTTGACGGAAACGGATTTGCCGATCTTGCGCTCTGCGAAGATGGGTTTGCGTCGCTGGCGCTCCAGGTCGTCCAGCTGTTGGAGCATGCGTCTCACCTCATTGGGTAGCTCCAGATCGGGATTGTGCTCGACCAGCTGGCCGACGTAGCGGCCGAGGGTCTGGATGGTCAGCTCCAGTGACTGCACCTGGGACTGCAGCGAGGTTATCTGCGCCTGCTGCGAGGAGCGCGTGGTCTCCAGCTGGGCAATCGAGGACTGGGCAAACTGTAACTGCTGCTCCAGATGCTGGTTCTGGGTCTTCTCCCTGTTCAGCATCTCAAGATGGTGGTTGGTGGTGGTGATCTCCTCCTGCAGCACATTGTACTCCACGTTGTACTCGGCCAGCTGCTTGCCAATGTCCATGCTGAAGACCAGTTTCATAATCTGCTCCATGCAGCCCGCCTCTACCTTGGGCACCACCGTCTTGAGATAGTCCATGATCTCCTCAAAGTTATCCTTGGCCAGCAGCTGCTGCTTGTGCACGGACAGCAGGGCGATGGCGAACTTGAAGATCACGTCGGAGGACTCCAGGAAGAGCAGGTCGAAGACGCGAGCCACAAAGCCCAGCGGAAACTGCGAACTGAAGACGGTAAGGATCCAGGGGGCCGCGTACAAGGTGGGCGACACATCGTTCTGATCGAGCCACACATACAGGTCCGGCAGGTGGTCCTTGACCAGGCGAGACAGCTGGTAGAGCTGCAGCTGGAACTTCTTCATGTCGGGCAGGTATTTGGTGCGCATATTCCGGCGGAACATCAAGTGCTTCAGCAGCTGAAACGCGTTGGCCTCATCGCACTGTTGAATTTAACAATTAATTAATAATTTCATAATTCGTAATATTGAGATATATCTGAACCCACATGCAGGAGTAAGACGCCGCAGATGAAGCCGAGACCCTGACAGTAGCCCAGCTCTGGATCGAGTATGGAGTAGGCCTTCAGCAGATTGAACAGCGACAGCTGACCCAGTCCCAAGGGATCCTTGTAGAACTGATGGTTGGGAAACGTTCTGCCCAGATCGATGAAGATCGCATGCTGATGCTCGGTGAGGTGCTTCAGCAGCGTGTGATACGGCGTATTGAAGTTGGGGAAACGCTTCGTGTCCACCGGGGCCGTGTTCATGGAATGCTGCTCCGCAAGGAAGGTCCACACATCGCCGCGCTTCGATCGCGGCACGCCAGTGCGTATGGCATGACCCAGCACCTTGGGATCCTTTTTGTTTCCAATCTGGGTGGAGTTGCGCTCGATGATCTGCTCCCAGCGCTCGATCAGCTGCTTGTCGCAGGGCACGATCTCCTCGTAGTCCAGCTTGATGCGCTTCAGCTCGTTCTCATTCTGGCGCGCCTGCAGCATGGCATTCTCCGTCTCCATCCTGTTCAGCATTATCGTTTGCCGAATGGCGGTGCGCCAAAGCTCTCGCAGCTCTGCGGCGTCCCGCTTGCCGCGCTTGACAGCTAAAAGTCAACAGGAAAATTGGTTTTATTTACAAAACTAGGAAAGTAACTTTAAAGATCGGAAACTTACGCTTTCGCATGGGCGACAGAAACTCGGTGGGCACCTCGCTGTCCAGTCCCTTGGAGGGTGTGACCACACTGTTTAATATCGCCTGGCGCCACGAGCCCTGGTGTGTTTCCGCTTCCTTGGGGCTGTTTCCCACCTTAATGAAGCTGAGGTTCGAAGAGAAAATAAAATAAATGGAAAGTCTTCCTTCATGCTCGACTTACATGTCCATCATGGGGCTCTTCAGCTGCTCCGCCGTAGGCTTGGTGCTGGGGCTCGCTCCCACGGTGTTGGATCGCGAGCGGAAGCCTTCGGGCGGTGACTCTGTGCCCAGGGGTTCGGCGGAACCCTCACGAATCTCCCTTAGGTTGTGCGGCGGCACGGCAATGTCGTCCTTGGAGGGTTTGCGCTTGAGGAGATTATCGAAGGAGTTGGTGAGCGAGCGCTTGGCCTTCATAAAGATGGTGCTGCCGCCGAGATACTGGTTGAGGAACTCCGAGCGATTCTCGGCGGTGTCGTGGACATGACGCTGCTGCCGGGACTCGCAGTGCGCACGAAGGAGCATCATGAGGAACTGGTTCTGCTCGGACACTGGCGAGTTGGTCTTCTCCGACCCGCAGAACTTGGCCCACACGATCTCCTGCTCGTCGTCGCTCAGGGTCTCGATCCTGCGCAGGATCAGGGCCTGGGTCTTCTTCTCGGTGAGTCCCTCGACGTCCGTGCATAGCTTGTGGTACCACAGCATCGGGCAGTGCTCGCAGCTGAAGATCTGCGTGTCCTGCTTCTTCTTCTGCTCCGCACAGGTGTCGAATGCCTGGGCAATGGCGGCCACGATGTCGTCGCACACGTGCTCCGACTGGCACTTGAACACGTAGCCGATGTAGCCATCGTTGTTCAGCTCCCGGCAGATGATGCCGAAGTGGTCCAGCGACTTCTGGCCATGCACACAGCTGGCCACATCCTTGAAGTCCTTGTAGAGCAGCACTTGCTTGCGGTCCGGCGATATCAGGCGGAGGTCGCAGCGTCCCACCAGGAACACCATGGTCCGGTTCTGTTCCACGTAGGGCGGAATGCAGCCCTGCGAGGCGGAGCGATCCCTCTGCTTGGGGATGCTGAAAAAAGATGCGTTAATTGGTGGATTCTTCGAATGGATTTCGGTGTTGCAATATGCGACTAAAAAGTAGGAGGCGGCGATGGGTGCTACTTGGCAAGCGAAACAAAACAAAAAGGAATGGGAGCATTAATCTAAGGAACCAAGGCGGGAACCTGGCGCTAAGGAATCGTGCATTTTTGGTTGCATGACCTCAAGGATCTTGGCTAGAAATATTTGAGGAAAGGATAAAGATAGAGGTTACTTTTATTCCATCTATCCAAGCTTCAAATTGACTTGCCAGATCCCAGAGGAGTGAAGAGGAATCCAAGACACAAAAACGAAAATAGAAAACAGAACGAAAAAGAACTAATCATGCGACGGACTGGCCGGGACTGGCCACTTACTTCTCCAGCGCATAATTGGGATGGAGCTGACTGGGGCCAGCAGCAGCAGCGGAGGTGGAGCCCTCATTCCCAGGGGCCACGCCCTGCTCCCTGGGCGGCGTGGGCTGTTTGTTAACAATGACATTGGGCGCCTCCAACTGGCCATCGGATGGCGAGGGCTCGGGGCCATCGGCGCTTCTTGGGTGTTTGGGCAATACGGAGAAGAGGTTGTTGGTCGAAAATGGAATGGAATGATGGAATACTTACTGCTCCTTGTGGCCCAGCTCGATTTGACTCTGGCCCCGCAGCAGTGGTCGCTTCTCAGGGGACTTGTTCTCCTTGTTCTCCTCCAGCGGACGGGGTGCAGCTCCGTCCTCGGCGCCCGTCAGTTGCAGCTGCACTTGGGGTCTGGCCTGCGACCCTCGAACCTCCTTCTCTGGCTGTTGTTGCTGCTCCTGGTCCTCGTCCTCCTCCTTGAGGTCGTGGCTCTTGAGGGAGCTGCCGGTCTTGGCCTCAATGCCGACACCGCCCTCGCTGCTTAGCGACATCTTGCGATTCTGGAGGAGCCTCAGCCGCTGGGCATCGTAGGCCTTGAACTTTGGCAGGGCGTCGTCTATGAAGGTGTTGGGCACCCGCTTTTGGGACACCCGGATCTTGCCCACATACATCACCTCGAAGAAGTGCGTGTGGTTTGGCGAGATGTCCGCCAAAAGGGAGAGATTGCTCTGGGCCGAGGTGGACGTGGGTATGTTCACCGTGCCCGAGGAGCTGCTCAAACCGTGCGTGTACGACTTGGAGGCCTTCATCTTGGAGCTGACGGGATTGGGGCTGGTGTCGTGCTGAGCACTCCTCATTGCCTCGCTCATCTTTAGGTTGGTGGCGGGAGTCGTATGTATGCCGTTCAGGCCGCCATTGGAGGAGCTATGGCTTCCGCCTCCGCCACCGATCAGCGTCTGGGGTATGCTGCCTACGGATCCACCGAGCGTGTGTGCCGGATCTCGCATCTGGTGCATCAGCTCGGCCATCTGCAAAGGTCATAAGAAACGGGTAAGACCCTCGGTTTTTGTCCAGGATTGGGATGGATGGTCAAAGTTACGAACGTGCAGTTAGTATAAGAGCAGAAGTCATGCCTCCCCCGATTTGATGGATGAGCCGATGTCCCCCGGTTCCCTTCTGCTGCCTTGCCTTTTACGCCTCTCGAGTTTATGACAAATTTTGTGTGGTTCCGCCACTTAAGAGGATTCGGGAGATGCCTGGCTTAGACGTCCATCTCATATTTTGAGCTCGGACACTTGCGTGACTGCGGCATGGATATATTTATTTGGAGAGTCTACTGCGAATGACGAACTTTACTACCCAGTCCCTGAGAATTCCAGACAATTCGAAGAGATTGAGCTAAGGACATTTACATTTGACGATGTCCTCTGAGTGTAACTTTATGTTTATACCCGGTACCCATAGGGTACAAGGGTATGTAACAGTCAGAAGAAGAAATCTCCGACCCCATAAAGTATATATATTCCTGATCAGCATCACCAGCTGAGTCCATTTAGCCATGTCCTTCTGTCCGTCCGTGTGAAACAACAGATCTCAGAGACTATAAGGCGCTAGAGTTACCAAATTTGGTGACAGCATTGGAATCTATTCCACGCAGATCAAGTTTGTTTTAAAATTTAAGTCAAATCGGATGATAAACATGGAAGTTATTAAACAATATAGTTCCTGAGTATGCTTCTTCTTCTTGTTGAAGCTACGTACTCAGACACGCGAAAAGTGTTCCGTAGCATTGAATCATAACGAGAGGTCAATAGTCACCCTGTCGCTCTATCGCTCTATCGCACTGCTTAGGAACACTTTTCGCGTGCCTGAGCACATAGCTTTGGGTGTTGCTTAACATGTTTCTAGAAACATTTGTCTTAATTTGTCAACATTTTATTTTTTCCATGTTCATGTGCTATTTAATTTCACCCACAATGCTTTGGGTACCGGGTATCTCACAGTCGGTCTCACTTGACTGTAGATTTTCCACTTGTTTTAATCTGAGTCAGGACGGTTGGTAAGTCCATTAGTCAAGCTAAGATAAATGGTATTGCTTCCAGAACTCCGCAGGTGCTAGAAATATTATGACCGCCAGTTTATAAACTTTTCAACAATTTGCTTCGATATTCTCAATGTGTCTTATGTATAGAATATTTTATAGTAAATAAATAATCATAAATGAAATGCTTAGAGGCAATATACTCCAAGACAAAGCGCCACCACACAACCTAGAAGCCGAAGTCAAGGCTGTGCTGGCAAAGATGCTTTACGCTTGGACAATATATCCAATCAGACCATGCTCTACAGTGATTAATATTCCAAATGCCCCTTTCTTACACAGATTAAGCTGTGTGATCTCTGGTGACTCACGGTGATCATCTGCAGACATCGTGTCTGCAAGATTCGGAGGGATGCATAAGCTGTTGGCACTAACGATACCGAGAGAGCACAATACATATCTACGGGATTTCCTTCGGAAAGAGAGATCGGGGGAGAACTGCGTCCCTTGCCCCATTATTTTGGTCGCATTGAAAGGCTGCCAGAAATGATTTTGGCGGATGCCAGAAAGTTAAAAGTCCAATGTCATCTCACTCTCGGTGAGTGCATGCGTCTCGAAAACGTATCTCGCAGATACACAACACACAAGTACGTGCTATCTCTAGGATACATATATGTAGAGCCGCATCTAATTGTCATTTATCAGCAATTTTAGGGCACAGAATCTCTCTCAAGCAAAGTTATCTTCCTAAATTGATTTCAATTTTCATTCTTATTTTGGGACTTTTCCCTTCTTCTTTTTTCGCGATCAGTCGTTGGGCGAGTGATCGTGACGTCACCGCCGGAACAACAGTCGCACAGTGGGGTATTGGACCCCAAAAGTGGCGATCAAATCACGGGGGCATATTTTTAATGGAGACATTTCTTTTCTGTTAGATATAATAAAACTAAGTCATAAAAAATAGTGTTTGTTTTTAATTTAAAGTTTTAAAAAAAACTTTTTTAAATAATATTAATTTGTATTTTCGGTACCCATAAGGTACAAGGGTATTATAATTTAGTGCCAAACGAGAATGTATGTAACAGGCAGAAGGAGAAGTCTCCGATCCTATAAAGTATATATTCTCGATCAGCGTCACCAGCCAACTTGATTTAGCCATGTGCGTCTGTCTGTCTGTCCCTGTGAAACAACAGATCTCAGAGCCTATAAGAGCTATAGCCTCCCAATTTGCTGACAACATTGGGATCTGTTGCACGCAGAAAAAGTTTTTTTTTAAATTTAACGCCCACTTTCGCCCCCGAAAATCATAAAAAAACGTTATATAAGCTATAGTCGTACTTTTCGGCTTAAAGTAAATAGATAAAATAAATAAGCAGGGCTTCGCGGCCGTGTTCTGAAAATTTGAGTAAAATCGGATGATAAACATGAATTTGAATTTTAGGAATTTTTAAACTAAATTTTTTGGTAAGAAGTTTCAAACTATTCTAGATTTTAAGAAAAAAAAAAAAAAAAAAAAACAATTTTTTGAACTTATTTTATTGTTATTTATGTATAACTGCAGACCTAAAAATCTCCCAAAATCTTATTAACATTAGACTGGCTTAATTTTATAAAAACTAAAAAAATGTGAAAAAAACACTAAAACAACAAAAAACTGTTTTTTATTTGGTATTTTTAGCCTTACCCAATAATTAAAAAAAAATTTAGTTTTTTGAAGATGTTATTTATTTATTTAATTTCGGTTCTTTTGAAATCTTTGTTTGTTCAATCTTTACTAGATAAGTCTCTATTTCTTTAGGTAGTCTCATGGGCGCCAGTATTGATCTCGGGGGATTTAGAAACTCAGCTGGCAGCGCAACGCCTGCGCTTGTGGTGTGCGCGCTATCAGTATATTCACTAAAATTTGAATTTTACAAATTTGTGCAAACTTGTGCAAAATTGTGTGAATGATGCAGGTAAGCTGAATATCTAAGGAATAACACCTCATTTAAATTATCGCATTGGACCGCGTGGCGCACTACTTTTTCTCTACCTTTTTTTTAAAAAATGTGAAATTTTTAGCGCATTTTTTGTTTTTGTTATAATTTTAATTATAAAATTGAATGTAGTGTTAAAAAAATATTTGAAAATTGTTAGTCTTAGAGAATGCATAACAATTTTGGCGTATATTTTCGTTAAAGAAAACCATTTATTTTATCAAAATGCTAAAAAAAGGGATTTTTTTTTTACTTTTTTAAAGACACCGAAAATATATATGTTAGGTTGAGGAGAAAAACTTATATACGGTTAAATGCAGAATTTTATGTTCTAATAAAATAATATAATCAAATGAATCGAACGCAAAAATCGTTTTTTGAATAAATCGCCACTTTTCGGGTCCAATACCCCACTGTGTCGCAAAGGAAAAATGTTGAGATAATTTTAGCTTTTAGATATTACAACGCTCAATGATAGCCCTCTATATATTTATATATTTTCAGTTTTGTTTTGTAAGCTATGCAAAATAAAGGTATTTATTTTTTATAATCTATAAATAACTTTCTTTAAAAAACTTGTAAATTAAAAACAATATTATTTTAATTTGGTCAACTTTAATAAATATTCAAAATATTAAATTAATCATTTTATCAGGCCGGTACATAAACAATTTGAACAAACCTTGGCAGCATATTATATTGGAAAGTACCGAGAACAATATAATTTGATTTCTGTACTACGAGATAAAAATAAACATATGTACATATATAAAATCGGTTGTTACGTTTTCATTAATAAAATATTCCAATATTAGTATAAATATTTTTTCCCTGTGCATAAGCTAAACAAATTGTGTATCTAAATATTGCTTTGGCTTTGTGCGGCACGCTTGACAACTGTCCGGCAATATGAGTATATGTATATTTTTTATATGTATGAATATACCAACATATATGTACATATGTGTATTCCTCTTTTTATTATTATTGTTTAAGCGAAACAAAAAATCAAGCATCGCACATACATAAATAATGAAAATCTGTTCGCAGGAATTCAATTCAACGTCACGTTCGCGTCGCGTTTCACTCGATGACTTTGTCTTATTTTCCTTTTTTATTTACGTGTTTGCACTATTGCTAAAATGCGATATCTGTGGTTGCTTGCATTGCCTTTTTTTTATTTTGCCTATAACATTAACGGTGCTTAATCTGTGCGCGACAGAACGCAACAACCTTGACAATCCAAACTGACAGCGCAGCAGTCAAATTACATGCGATTTACAGGCGATTTGCACGCGTTTATAATCGCCGGCGGATTTTATGGTTTTTTCATGTCCCCCAAAACTATTTTGCATTGCAAATGCATACAAAAATAAATAAATAACAATTACATATAATGTGTATAGCACAGCAAGGAAAATGTTATTGAAAACACCTAATATTTCTATTAAGGACTTTTTATAACCTTATAGATATCGTAAGGAATGAGCTATTTTGATCCAAACTCCTGATAAAACAAAGTTCATCTTCCAAATAATATTTTAAAAATCGAGAGTCCTCGACTGAAGAAGGAATTTGACACCGTTGACCATTCCATTTTATGTACAAAACTTGACAGACTATTTAATTTTTCTTATGTCCTCGTATCTGGAGAATAGGTGTCAAGCTGTTTCATGTCGTCTTTTATTTTGTTAAACGTGGTGCGCCGCAAAGATCTGTTCTGGGACCTTTACTTTTTTCTTTATATGTAAACGACCTTCCCAAATCACTGTCTGAATGTAATGTCCGCATGTATGCTGATGATGTCCAACTGTATATTAGTCGTCCCGTGAGTGAATAAGTTGAATGTATACAAGTATCCAACAGGGAGTTAAAAAAAGTAAGCAAGTGGGCAAAAAATAATGGACTTGGTCTTAATCCAAAAAAGTCAAATGGTATTGTCATTTACTTAAAATATTTTAGCACAAATGAACTTGACCGTTTAAATATTGATGGCGTACCCATAGATTATACCCAAAAAGTAAGAAATAGGTTTTATTTTTAATAATCAACTCAATTGGAACAAGTAGACGTAGGATAGACAGAAGGATATGGTTAAATTTTATTCACATTTTCTTAAGTCCTCTAGAGTTATACTACATAAATTTAACTTAAACTTTCTTAACTGAGCCAGAACTATTTTAAGTATAAAAGCTATCAGACACAGCAGCCCGGAAAATCGGAAAAAGCAATACCAACAACAATTTCGCCAAATGTCTGAACCACAATACTTAATGTTTTATGTCAGCGCTTTTTGTCATATTTTTGCCTCTAGTCTGTCTGTCGTTGGCTGTTATCTCTGCTCGTTTGCTGTTTTATGACTTTTTATGCAATTGCAAATGGCAATGTGCGATGTCAGGGCGTCTGGTGAATAATAATAAAGACCTGTGCTCGCCACGGAGTTTTCGATTGGAGCAACAGCAGCTGCGGTTTGTTGAACCCGGCCGCGGCCCCTCATAAGGACGAATCGATTGAGCGACAATTGGCACGGCCAAATCGTCAGCATCACCATCAATGCAGAGCACCGGACAAACTTGTTTACATTCGCCTTAAGGTCGAGCCTGTGTATGTGCAACGCACTTCCCTGGCAACGCACTACCGTGTTCGGTTCCGGCCCATTTGAGCAAACAGAAAATAGCGCTTATTTATTGTTATGTGGCTATCATTGACCGACCAAGCCCCCTAGGCTCTAATAGTCGGATGCATGGATAACTTGGCGAAATGCTAAAGCGATTATAGTTAAATTACTGTTTAATTGGTTCGCCAGCTTAGGGCTTTAAGCTGATCGAAGATACTTTATTGCCCCGGTAATTTGAGACCGGTTGCTCCAAGCATCTAATATAAATCTAATCAAATCAATCAATAAAACTTAATTCCTTCATTTTAATGCGTTTCGAATATTTACTATACATTTTATGTAGATAACATATAATTCTATATACTTCACTCCTTTTAGCTTATTTTTAAATTGAACTTCCCGACCATAAAATACCCTCGAAAAATACGGAGCAATATACTCGTAGGTGATGAGTACAAATTTTAAGTTTTTAAGGCATTTTCTATTGTATTCGGTCAATCTAAAAGCAATTATTTTTCACTCGTTCAATATGTTTAATTCCGCAGAAAGAACAATCCCGTAAACTCAACGAGAAACGCGTGCAAAAAAATAAAAAAAAATAAAACAGGGAGAGGGGCTTTTGTGAAACTTTGAGAAGCCCATCAAAAGTGAACAAGTGAACAATCGACTCAGCTGAAAAGTTAAAGCTGCAGAAGTGCCTTTTCCCCAATTGTTACGCTCTCTTAGACACCACCGGGCCAAAATGGCCGCCGCCATGGCCATGGTCAAGCGCCGCATAAAGGACAAATTCGAAAAACTTTTCCTGGCGCCTACGGTCAAAGTATGATTTCCTACACCACCCTTCTCCCAGCCAACCATTTGGCACGCGCGCGGAATTTAATTTAGCACAGAATTGAAGGCGCGGGAGAAGAGCATTCTCGTGGGATGTGAACGCAAAAAATACACTCTATATGGTAATCCGCAAAATAGAATATCCGAGTCATTTACATGAGAATTGTCTCTTGTCGTTTAAATTTCAATAAAAGTCCAACTTGAAAGGTGAAGAGCAATACTGGCGGAGCGATGTCTATTATTGAGTTGTGCCGATGGGAAGAAGGCCGCCCCAAGGGCAAATCAATTAGCATTCAGTGGCAGTGGAAGTTGGGTGGGGGTCTGTATGGAAAATACCGGGGAGAAGTCGACTTTTAACTTGGCCTAAACGCTGCAATTAGCGGGGAGACAAAAGAACAAAGCAATCGCAGCAGTGCATGCATAACAAACCATTGCATAAGACGCCATACAGAAAGGCAAACACACAAGCGGAAAGTAAATAAAAGCGGCGGGCACATTCACAAATTACACAAGGCGAAATTGAAATCAATTTAGTGGGTTAGTGGTTCGATACTGGGGTTACTGGATAGGGAATACTGAATACTGGATGCTGGACACAGCATCCGAGTCTCTACATACGGCCCGACTCTTGTTGAGCACCGATGCATCGCTGACGGAGGTGGTCAGGATGGTGTCCCGATGAAACGGCACCGTGAACATCGCTGCGAGAGACCCTTTTGTGCGCCGGATGTGATTGTTGAGGAATTTCCAGATGTGCCGTCAGCTATCGGAACTTACTTTCACAACTGTGTCCGCAACAACAGCGGCCTGGTATCACGAAATTTTATTTTGAGCCTTGTACTTTGAGTGAGCAAAGTTTGAGTAGTAATGACTCTATCACAAGATTTCCATAGTGCTTTTTTTAATCACAAGATTGCTGGTAGAAAAATATTCACAACGTGTGCTGGTTGCGGCTGCTGCATAACAAAAATGGAATTAACATACTTTCTATTTATTTTTATACTTGAACTCTTGGAGTTATTTTGATTTTACTTGCGTTTGGGCAAATATTTTGAGATTAACTGTGAAAGTATTTCCGTTTTTTTAATTGTAAAAGCTATGATTACGAATTATTTATTTAGCTTTTCAATTTGGCAATTTAACGTTTCTGTGTCAAGTAGATTTTAAATATTTTTGGGATGACTCCGTTAGACGTTAAATGAAAATTCATTTGAAAATTGTTTAATGTATTATATATTAAATATTATAATATAAATATATAATTAATTTTACACATGCCTCGTCTTTGGCATAGTTATTCCGTGTTAACTTTTATAATGAAATTGTAGGCCTTATATTGCTGGGCATATTTATCGAAATATAATTTTGATCCGTTTATTTATCACACACACCTCTCACATACTGCACGGGTATTATCCAAGTGTATTTAAATCCGCGGAGAGCGACTTTTACGACTGTTCGCGAGGTGCACTTAGTGGGAAATGACCATCGAACGCCCGGCAACAAATGCGCATCGAGACCGAGTGGGTTCTGAGGGCCAACCGATGATTCTCGCGACTAAACGAAAGTATTTTCGAATTTCAAACAAACATTAACCGATCTCGGGCCGATCGATAGATCAGCTGTTGGAGAGGGAGAGGAAAGAAATTACGCGGGTCAAAGTACCCACTGCTGCGCTTCGCTGGCCGATAAATCATTATAATTATAAAAGATTCCCAGAGCTGCACTTGTCTGTCTCTGTAACCAATTTGCGAGACAAAGCACCGATATATGCCGATAATAACACAATGCCGATGTATATTTATAACTTTATATATGTATAGACGTAGCGTTTTTTATCCCTCTATCTTTAACTTGCGCCCCTGCTAATTGTCGCGTTAATTGACTTTGCTTGAATTGATTCCGAGAGATGTTTGCAATGGCACATCGCAACTACACGATATTTGGGACAAAGAGAGCCTATTGAGTGCTTTTGTTTACATTAAGTGGAAGATTTCGTAGATCGATTTATGTAAGAGTTACGAACTCCGCACTATTGGTACTTCATAGGGATACGAAGCTAAACTTGCTACGATTATTTTAATATCTGTAGAAATATGCTAATACAGACATATTTTGGCAACTTTTATATTGACCAACAAAAAAAAAAGTCAAGTCTATAGTTCTACAGGATGGGAAAATACCTCTTACAAGGGCAACTATGCACTCCTATTTATACTCGCTAAATACAGAACTATATCTCAAATGGTTTTTTTAGGCGAAAACAAACGTCAGAGTAAACGAAGAATAGAAATGGCCAAGACGGACAGAAATAAGCAGCATTCTACGTATATTGCTATACATATACGAGTTTGGAAATGATTTACACACGTCTGCGATTAATATATATAGATTGTTTTGCTTTTCGTTGGCGCGTTTTAGTAACTGAGTTTTTATTTTTAAAAAACGCGCTCTGTTGTGTTGGCTAAACTCATTAATATTTCTGGACTAAACAAGTTTTGTTTTTGCCCATTTCACTAATTTGTGGTCGGTTCGACGGTTATTGCTGCCTCCCGTTGGCGTATTGTCTTGCCTCTCCGACTTCACTTTCTGCAAATAATATATTTACGATTATTGACGGGGTAACTCTCGCCGCCTTTCGAGCGAAACGCGCACGCGATTCAGTTGCCGTCAAACGACTGACGACTGACGACGCGACGACCAGATCCGATCCGAGAAGTGCGGCTGCGTTATGGAGATATGCCGATATGGCAAGATATAGCGACCTGCGCATGCCAATTTCGAAGAAGATTTAATTCGGAGAGAGCGAGTGCGAGAGAGAGAGCGGGCGAATACTTAATACTTTGTGCGGTAAATAAGACCATAAATTACAGACGACCATTGAGCACCAAACCATGGTAATGCAACAGCTGGGTACTTCCACTGGGAAATCAGCAAACAGCGATCGATGCTTAATCGGCCAAAGTCAAAAGCACAGACCTATAAATGAACTTATATATTTTATCGAAAGGCAAAAAATATATTTCCATCTTTGATGCCGAATCACTGTGGACGGCAGTCCACGTAGTAACGATGAGCACCGAGACTGTGGTGCCCAAGGAGGCTACTATATAAAGCTGTAGAATTGACATGCTACGATAGTCCGATCAGAACCATTTATTTATTGAACGAAAGGTATTGTAAAGCTCTTTGAAACTGCATACTAATTAAAAAAAAAAGGGATTAGTTCAGGAGAAATGGGAGTGAAAGTAAGAATATTAACACTATTGGGGCCAGTAGAGGAACATTTTAATTGGTGTAGCGTTCTGGGCTTAAATAGTCGTCAAACGACACCACAATCATGCCGATCCGCTTATCCGTTCAAAAGATATCAAGCAAAAACACCTAACGAGGTGATATAAAAGTGACGATGGCACCTTCAACTCCAAAAGTTTCTAATACCAAATTTGGTGACGATTAAAAGTTATGGTAATTTTCTATAAACGGAGCCCCTTCCAAAAAATTAAAAAAAAAAAAAACCTATATAGGGGGTGCTTCAACGTACATTTGGGTATAAAATATATATGTAATGTATATAAAATTATGTTGGGGACGCTCTTACTTTAGTCACAATCCATCTTTAAAGTTTAGCCAAATTCCCATACAAAATGCGTAGCAAACACGCACACTGACAAATGATGAATACACAAAATTCAAGCTGTCTGTGTGATCGTCGCGGTACAGTCGTATGTGAAGCTTAAAATTTTGGTTAAATTGTGCTTAGCGTAAATACTATATACGAGTATGTCGACACTTTGCACACTTTGAATACATTTATGCGTGAAATATAAATAAAACAAAAATTTGACAAAGTAAAATACGTAGTACTTAACGACTTTTCAATATTAAGACGTACATTTGAGTATATAAATTATAAGAAGGAGAATTTTATAGTAAAGGATATACAGTTTGATGAGGTAAGAGAAGGGTATTGCTGTGATCATTAGTTCAGAGAGAACGTAAAGCATCGCGGCAGGTGAAAAATTTGTTGCCAGCGGCGCTTCTTTAAGTATTCCAAATTAATTTCTTTTTTTTTTATTCTAGGTTAATTTGCACAGCCGATGTTTGATTTTGACATTAAACGAAAATAAGGACATGGAAGGTCCTTTATAATTTTATATATAATATAATCGTAATATTGAAATACAAAAAAAAACGAGAAAAAAAGCTAATTTCGGTAAACCGAAGTTGGTATACCCTTGCAGTCTGCAATTGTATCATTGAAAATCGAACCATTTTAGTAATGTTAAAAAAATATCGAATTTTGTACATTTTACATGTAGAATTTTACATTTTCATATAAATCGACCGATTGCTTCTATGGCAGCTATATGATATAGCTGTCCGATCTTAAAAAAATTAAAACCGTAATTCTATAACAATAAAAAACTGATATATCTCAAAAGTAATAGAAATACGTTTAAAAGCAGAGAAGTTAAATTTTTTTTACATTAATTTCGCCATCATTCCTATGGCAGCAATAGGATAGAGTAGTCCGATTTCGGCCGTTCCGACATATATACTGCGTGCTAAAGAAATAAGACTACGTGTATAAGACTTTAGCTCAAAAACTGAGAGACTAGTTCGCGTAGAAACCGACAGACGGACAGACGGACATGGCTAGATCGGCTCGGCTGGTGATGCTGATCAAGAATATATATACTTTACACCTTACCCTTTATACTTATACCCTCTGCAAGGGCATAAAAAGGAAATAACAAATGATTTAATTAGTTTAGAAATCGGCACTTAGCTGAAAAATTGTAAACATTGAAATTAAGGAGGAAATTTAAACCAGCGATCAATTATATCGCAGCTATAGGATATAGTTTTATCGACTCGGCTGGTGATGTTGATGGTCGGAAATAGCTGTTCTCTTTCATTTATTGGCAATCGCAAATAATAAACAGAAACTAAATCAACATTCCATTTAAATACCAGTAGCGGACTGAAACACTGACTATATAATCAATTTGGCAAGCACAACGAAGAAGCCACTACCCACTCACCAGTAGCGGACAAAGGACAAAGGACCTACTTCAATCTAATCATGGCACAAAACGCTTCTTCCTTCCCCAATGTGCGACAAATTCAATTTGTTTACCGGGGCGGCTTGCTTGCCAAGTTCATCCTGCAACCCGGATGGACGGAATATTTTGCATGCAATTCAAGGAAATAAAAGTGGGACCCAATTATCTGGCGCAGGAGAGGGTGGCGGGGACTTTAAGTGTTCCATATTGGTTTCAAAGAGTTCTCTTCTGCAAAAGTTACTCGAAAAAATGTCACGAAATTGAGCACAGCATGCAAAGTGGTATGTTATAGACCTTCTTTACAGTTGCTACAGTAAAAGCACTTTTCAAAGTGGAAATTATATATTTCTTAAATATACATTATATGGTTTTTGATACTTAGGTTATTTTCTGCGGCTTCAGATCCTGTAAGGGAGCTAAATGCTCTTTCCGTTTACCATTTTTAAAAATGGTGAACTGCACTTCCTAGAAACTGTTTTACTAACTCACAAATTTAAGACTTTATAGTCATAAAATACACAATTTAAGTCAGTATCATTTTTCCAAATGCACATTTAGTGCTATTACTTTAGAATTAGCTGTATATTTAGAATACCAAACAGTTTGCAGAGGAGGTACTCGCTTGGGGCGCACTTTCAGTGTGCATTATGTGGACACTTTAAGCGATTTCCTTCGAGCACCATGATATGGCAGCTTCAAAGGACTGCGAAATTGCCGACAGTTTGAAAGGTTGCCAGCACACTCGATTAGTTTTCTTGTTGGCCCAACCGAGTTGTTGAGGCACCGATGCTGAAGGGCATGTTGATGGGTGGAACAGGACCCAAAACTGACCCCCCAACCCATCGCCAAACTGGGAGTCCTGTGCCGCACCATTCCTGATCCTGCAGGGAGAGGACAATAATAAACCCGAACTTTAAACAGGCGAATGGCAGCTCTGCGCCATGCGTCATTTAGCAAAGGACATGGCACGGGTTCACCTGCTAATGATGCACAAGACCACGCTCCGGCCAGGACACTGCCCAGGTGGAGCTGGCGAGGCTTTAAATATATACGAGCTTGTGATGTTGTTTAAGTGCTGCTGCCGTCGGCACTGAATGGCGGACCACAGCTGCCCACAAAAGTATGCCCCGCTTATCCGAATCCTTGCAATTAGCTTTATTTTTTCCACATTTTCCTAATGGCTTTCCCCTTTTTTGGTTCTTTGCTGCGAAAATAGAAAGGATGGCGAATCGGCGGTGGAAAAATTCGTTTATCTCGGCGCCTAATGGCTTCAATTAGTGGGTCAATCGGCGTAACGTATCCGCCAGGTTGACGGCGAACGCAGTCGGCAAATTATGTTTTTCCTCCCCAAGAATGGCATATTAAATACATGATTTTTAAGCATTAATTCAACGTGTTTTCTAAAATTAAAGTCAACTGATAAATTTTGTACGATTTTAGAATTATGTCTTAATAAATCAGATGGCTATAACAATCGGAGAACGAGTTAAAGAATAATTGGCTGGAAGTATCACCGTGGGGTTTTTCCTTTTTTAATTTTTTTTTTTTCGATTTTTCATGAAAGTTAGAATTTAATAATTCAATTTTTGACTAAAAAAAAAAAGTTTAATTGTTAAATAAAAAATATAATAAAAAATGAATTTAAAAAAAACACGACGGTGATACCTGGAGAATTAGTTGCAGAAGCTGTGTGCAAAATTTCAAAACGATTGGTCAAGTAGATTTTTAGTAATCGTGTACACCAACTTTAAAAATGGCACTTTCCAGTTTTGTTTTTTTTTTTTAAATAAAAAAAAAAACGTGGCGAAGAAAATTAAATACCCTACCCTCTCATGTATCTTCTATAGGAAATATTTGACATTTAATAGGAATCTACGAGGAAAACCGACACACCTTCGTTATTTTGAAACGTATGTACATATGTATACCCATAAACTCAAGATATGGGTATTTTATATGATTTGAAAATATGTTTTTTATTAGACATTCTCTGATTTAATAACGTTAGGCAACCAACAAGGTCTTCTAGTGAAGAAATTTTCATAAGTCGATGTCTACATGATTACTGTGCGAAAGGATCAGAAAAATTCTGTGGAAAAAGTAAATGTACAAAAATGCTAACAAATTGTTTTATCGAAAGTTAAATGGCTTAGTTGTAGTTGTAGGAAAGATTTTGAGAAGCTGTGTGCTCGCCGACTTCAAATTTAATTTAAAGAAGGAAAAATAGAAAAATATATTCTTATATTTGTGTACATATGTACATGAATGTACCTCGTTTATTGCATTAGACCCTTGCATGCTATCCCAAGTTGTTAGGCATTTAAGGCGACCGTAAACCCGAAATGCGAGCACTGACCCAGATATAGCGAAAATCAAGCCAGCTGGAAACTGAATGCAGGAGGCACAGCTCAATAAAACTTCTGAACAACGCCGGCTCCCAGCGACGAAGCCGCTGGGCTATCAACAGCAATCGAGGAGCCAAGTCAACATTACCGGCGTAACGCAGGGCACGGTAAACTGATGGGGCTTAAAACGCTTTTGACATGCAATGAGCTGCTAACAAAAACAACTCACACAAAGTACCAATTACGATGAAATTAAGAAAAAACCCTAACAAAAAAATGTTAGGCTGCGTGAAAATTCAACGTTTTCAAAATATCTAGTAAATATATTTAATTAAATGTATATTAAGACGTAGTGCTTCATAGCAATCGGACATGGCTAAATCGATTCTTCTTTCGATGCAGATAGAGATAGATTAACTTTAAGGGGTCGAAGATATTTCCTTCTGACTGTAAGCTACATATTCCGTTTGCACTTAGTTTCAGACCCGATACGTGTCTGGTATAAAAATAAAAAAAGTTATTCTCAAGGAACATGTGTACAAAGGAAACGGGATAACAATTTCGGTCACAAATTTTTTTAGCAAAACAAAATCAGAAAAGCTAACACCCTAAGGAAAAATATCGATTAAATACACACATAGTTTTTGTCTTCATTTCAGTTTTCCGCAAAGTTTTTGAACATGACCTGCTATTTAAGTTTTCAACTCAATGTTCGCAATCGAAGAGGACTGAAAAAAGCGTAATAGTGTATTTGTTTTTGGCCAGTTCTCTTGGAATTAACTTTTTGCGTGTTTTTGGCAGAAGGTCATCGTGGGGGGTCGTGTGGAAGCGGCAGCAGTCCTAATTTAGTGGACTCTCGGCTAACACAGCCCCAATTTAGTAGTTTCTCTAGTTGCTGAACTGTTTTAATTAGAAATGCAAACGGAAGTCGATTTATGGCGAGCTGGGCGTCCAACCAATACACAAAACACCAGGGTGGTTTAGGTTAAGAATTTAACACGCCTGTGTGGGATTTCTGATAACGAAAAGAGTTCATGATTCGGGCCATGTTCGTTCGTCACTACTTTTGGTAGACTCGGCTCGGTCGGGGAGTTATTTATGGACATTCTTTTGGAGGATTTTAGGGGGATACACGTATATAGACTCCTCTATTCTAAATCAAACAAAAACACCTCTTAACGAGGTGAGATAAAAGTGACGATGGCACCTTCAACTTTAAAAGTTTCTGATCTCAAATTTTGTGACGATTAATAGTAACGTTAACAAAAATAATAATAATAATAATAATAATAATTAATAAATAAATAAAAATAAATTACAAATAATTCAACTAGTTTATAATTCGAAACGCTGGTCTATAGTTTCAAGACTAGGTATTTTGCAGCTTAGTGCCGAAAATGAAACTAGTTAAATTATTTGAAATTTATTTTT